>WEIV01009794.1:0-28275 GCA_013390005.1 Calyptomena viridis
GCTAAGATTTAAGTGCTCTCAAAGCATCTCTCAGCATCTCTTGCTAGCATTTTTGACTTTGTGCAAGATCGTGTGGTTTTGTTCGTAACCATCTGGTAAGTTCAGGTGCTTATCCCCACATGTGGATATCTGAAGATAAGGTTTCAGAAGCACACAAGCTAGGTGGAATCAGGCTGGCCAAATGTACATCATAGACTTTCAGGCCCTAGGGAAGAAGAAATATTATCTGTTGTCTTGCCTGCATGTACATATGCAAGCATCTCACCCAGGAGAGAATGTCACTCTAGAAAGGCTATACTTTCTCACGTATTCAGGAGAATTGTTGTAGTTTAAACAGTGTTATTCAAAGTCCCCTAAAATCTGTATCTTTTTCTTATTGTTTGAGATGTAGTAGTACATGAGTGAGGTAAAGCTGGAGGGGACAGTCCGTGTTTAGGGTTGTTTGATCTAGAAGTGACAAAGTGGTGGGACCAATACAAGGAGGAAGACTGTGCCTACCTGCTGCCTTGGATTATGAGCTACCAGATAGAGAACTACCCAAAATATCCCCACCGTGTTTTCTCCTCTGACATTCATTTAGACAAGGTAATCTACACCTTGTTTAAGAAAAGCTACATGAAGCTGAGATAATGGGGCATCTTGCAGAATATCTCTGATTATCATGCTACCTTTATGATATATAAAAAACTTATCAAAAATACTTAATTTCAGTGTCAATCTTTACATCTTCAAAGAGCTGGAAAACCATTAAATCTCATAACCCAACAGGTAGTAGGAAGGATATATATCATTCTTATAATCTCTTGCTTTGATGAGTGAAAATATTAAAACAAGTTGCAACCCTTCTTGCTCAAAAAGTGTAACATGTCACTTCATATCTTTTCCTGTTGGAATCGATACGGGGCTGTTTGTAGAATAAGGATCTATGCAGCATGAATCCAGGTGGTGTAACTTGGTACTGCTTATTGTCTTGCTTAGGGCACAAAGTGAATCAATGTCAGAATGGAAGTGGGAACGCAGACATTCCAGGTGATAGTTGCAGAAGTATTGATGTGGTATGCTTATTTCACCCTTCCAGAGGTTTTATGTAAGTCAATTCACAGAGAAATACTAAGATATCTTTGAGTCTAAACCTATGCACCTTGCCTGCTCCTGTCTGAATTCCTCACCTTTTTACCTTGTTCCATTTAAGGCTAAGTGTTTATATTTGTGGTTCAAATGCTGCCTAGAGAGTCAATAAAGTCTGTAATTCCTGCCAGGACTGGCCACTCTGTTACTGTGCTGTGCTGCTGTCACATTTCATCCTTTGTCAGCAGCAGCTCATCGGGGCAGTCCTCCCTAATTTCAGCAGTTAGTGACATCAAAGATCAGAATACTAGGTACAAAATCAGGACACCAAGAATGGGTCCCTGTGACACCAGCTCCTCTAGAGTATTCCTAGACCACACACATACACACACACACATATTGGTTGCTTGGATTTACAGAGACCTTCAGCAGCTCAAGCACTCTTCTAGGCTGGAACATTCCAGAGCCACATTGTGGGTAAGTGACTGCTTATTGCATAGTTCCCCTGAAATTAGGACATAAATTCTGGTTAGGATGCCCAGGCTTCTCCCTGACAATGCTGCACAAAGCATCTGTGCAAGCTGAGGATTCTGCCTGCAGCATTTCAGTGATAGGAACAAATGTACCTCACCAAGAAATGACCCTGGGGACAACAGAAATCTGTTAGAACCTCTTAACACAGCTGTTTCTGATGTGGACATCATATTTTGCCTCAGAAACTGAAATTCTTTATCAGTTCTTAGGCAGCCTGCAATAGCTTTATGAACTTACTGGAAAATTTGGAAAGTTCTTCGAAGACATGAGCAATATTGATACTGCACTCAAGGCAATAATTGGGCTCTGTACCAGCTTGCTCTTTTATATTGTATTGGAACAGTGAAACACCCAATATGATAGACTTCAGAAATATTTCTTGATTTATTTTTTCTCTTATTATTTTATCAATATTTTTAGCATGGCTTTTTGTCAAGATATGAAATAGATCCTCATTTTTCAATTCTTTCTGTAGCTCTCTCGTTTAAAATAGAAATAATGCTGGGCTGAGAGTTGTTTTGGTAAATCTGATTGCTATTCAAAAAAACCTACATATGTACTGCCAACACAGAACAGATATTAAGAAGAGGTGGGGCACATTTGTAGTGAACCAGTATAAAAGTCTTTTCATAACACCCAGTTGAAAGTTTTATTATAACATAAGATTATGTTTATGTTATAATTTAGCTTATATCATCACGATAAAACGGATTGAATGTAATTTTTTTTTCTTAGTGGGGAAATGGCTTCACTGCATATTGCACAAAGCACACAGAAATCTGAGCTTGTTTTAAACTCTTTTGGTTGGGTAGGCACTTGTACTACCACAGTTGGATTGCTTCTATACTAATTCACATCTCTTGAGTATATAGAACTATTCTGTAAAGCTCCCAAGTTACTGACTGCATGCATGGACACTCCATACCAGATGTATTTCCTGATTTCCTGTATTATAATAGTTTTCCCATCTGGTAGCAAAGATTGTGTAGATTTTGATATTTTCCCCAAATAATAACCAAATTTGTAGCGTGACTCAGGAAATCAATACCAGATAAGTTTCATCAAAATACTTACAAGTTTTTGCCATTAGCATCAGTAGGGCTGGAATTCTATCTACTGTGCTTTTTAGTAAAGATACCCTTGGATAAACTGCAAGGAAAGGCATGGGCCTATCCAGTGGGAATGCTGAGCAAATCGTGCTGTTCAGAAGTAAGAGAATACATCTTCTTAGTTCCCTTAGACAGCACACATTGCTTCCAGAGGGCCAGTAGAAACAAGCCTTTCAAATAAGTTTATTATTTTTCTCAGCTAAAATGATGTCAAGTATCAAATTAATGTCAATGTTGAATGCTTTATTCAGTGTTGCAGATGCTGTAGCTACATATTTGAGTATTAGCTTTCATTCTAAGTAAAAGTTTGCATTTTAGATGTTTTTCATGTTTTTCTTTACAAATATCACTTGATGGCATTTTTAAATGGCAAGGCCAAGGCATGAAACACTTCTCTTATAGGGAAGCCCTTTTAGGTGCTGTTTCAGCCGCTCTGCACATTTTCTAGTGCTTAACTCACTTTCAAGATCTGAACAGATAACACTGAGTAACATGAAAGAAGAGAGAGAAACAGGCTGGAGAAATTCTTCAAAGCACAACTCTAAACAAAAGAAATATGGGGTCCTGGCCGCTTCACATTCCTATTGTAGCGCTTTCAGTTCTTTCTGGTTTCCTTATCCCAGAAAAGAGATAGCATTGCTTACTTACCACACACAAAGGCTGCGGTAATTAATTGATTTAGACATACAGGCTGCTCTTGAAAGCCTGGAACATTATTAATATGAACCACTGCCTGCCAAAGCCATGACCATCTAACCACTGCACCCTCTGTGATAGAGCTGTACAGAGCCACTGCAATTACTTCCAACCTGCAAGGATTAAGGAGGCCAAGCAGAGCTTTCTATTCAGCAAATTCATTTTCTACTTTATCCCCAAACTATATCCCTCTGCATGCTTTTGCTCATCAGCGTTCAGTTTCTAGCCAAGGAGTCTGGCTGGCCCAGGGTGAGACTTTAAGGGACTTCCTATGTTTTTAGTATCCGTTTGTAATTTACTTGGAGCCAAAGACCTTTCCACTAGCCACGTTGTCAGAGCAGGAATTCACACTGCTATTTTTAATGTCTGTAGAGCAGTTGTATTTCCCTGAGGCTCCTGGAGACATTTATCCATCTTAGACTTCCTTCCACAAACCACTGTTTAAGCACCACTTTTGAAATGGCAGCTGGCCGTGACAGGCTCCGATTCACTGTGCTTTACTTGAGACTGTTGCTTCACACTTGTAAGTAGCACTGAGGGGGTTGTTTTTTTCCTAATTGCTTCCAGCTCACCCTTGTACCATGAGAAAATATTGATTGTTGATATTCTGGATTGTGCAGATATTGTGCCATTTGCCTTAGTACCATATTTTCCGTGCCTTCAAGCTATTTTAATATTTTTTGTCCTTCTCTTTCCTTCTGGTTCAAAGCTCTGCAGTTATGCTTTGTTGGACAAGTCACATTCCAGAAAGAGAGTAAGAAATGAGTCGCTGGTAAAGATGCATATCTTTTATAGAAAGTAAGTATAGAAAGCAAGCATGTTGCTTTAGCTTTCACATGTGCATTTCCTGTTAGCAATAGTTAGAATAGTTTAAGATGGACTATTTCAAATGTTTATTGGATTGAATAAAAATACTCTGTAGGAAAAATGAATTTAATCAATGTTCTGAATGAAAAAAACACATTTCGTGGTTTTTTTGGGGAGAATTTTTTACTGTATTTTACTGTTAACATTTTAATTCTGCATTTTTGTATGCACACTTCTAGATTAGTCTGTGTATGTATTTAACAAAAATCTGAATACATTAAGTGCTTTGGTAAGCTTGTGCTACTGTTCCTTAAATGTATATTTCATTTTTTGTGGTTTTTTTGGTTGGGGAAAAAACCTCAAATTGTCATTCTTCGGTCTGAAGGTACACCTGGAGAAGGCACCATGGTGCAGTTCTTAGGTACTAGAAGCCATAGTACACCAGCATATCCTGACACACTGCTCTTGAAGTGTATTTTAGATTTACCTCATTCCATTGAAGTCTCTATAAAATTCCCTCCCTTTTCTCCTTTAACCAAGACTTTACAATTGCAAAATAGCACAATCTCCCAGAAAGGTACAATATTTTATCTGATAGTAAAGTGGCTTGGGGATAGACTGATGTAACTTGGCCATCATCAGTCTATTGCTCTGATACTCTATGACATTTAAGCTCTGATAATTTGTATTTTTATTTCCCATAGTCCAAACTGAGAGATGTTTCAGGAATTCAGTCATATGCTGTTGTAGTCCACAGTCTTATATTTTTACCTGAAGCTCTTTATTTTCACTCAATAAAGCCCAGAGAAAGTATTTTAAAGTGATGAAATACAGTCTGTAGTTTTCTAGGAAAATATTCCTATCCTTTTTTTTTTTTACTCTTGTATAAATAACAGTAAAACTCATCCAACAATCAGGAGAAAAAGGAAGCAGGAAACAATCTTCCAGCAAAAGTTTTGTTTTTGTAATAGCCAGCACACATTTTGTTCTGTGAGGGGATGTAAAATGTTGTGACAAACTTCAGTTTTGCTTTATCCCCCAAAGGGCTGCCTTAGGCTAGCCTCATATACAAATCCAGATGAATTTAATCAAAGTTGAATTTTGCAAAGTGTTAACAGGCACACTTCTATTCATGATTACTCCTCTGTCACTCTAAACATGAACTGCCTTAATATAAATTTCCATGCATAAAAATCAATTATCTTCAATTTTGTCTGCAATTCCACATAATGATTCAATCCTTTTCAAAAGAATTTCAGGGATTTTATTCAAAATCAAATTATCTGGGTGGATTTTTTGATGGGGAGGAAGGAATGGAAGTGTGGGTTTTTGACTGTCCACAGAATAGTAGGCAGAACTCAGACATTTTGCAATCAAGATATTATGTTGAAGTATTGCAGAGAATATTAAACTATTTTGGTGAGACTTTCATTGAAATGTGCAGTGGCTTTTAAACTCTTAGATATTTGATTGGATTTCAATGTATCAATTCACTTTGAGCTTTTAATAAAATATTAGGAATGTTATTTTATTATTTTATCATGTTTTGGGATTTTTAATTAAAAATTTCTTCAAATTACTTCTTTGACATGGTTAACACAGCTCTTCTGTGAATTCTGTGAATTCGTTTTGTGAATAATGTAAATAAGGAAAAGGTAGTAGTATATTGATTGCTTACATTTTGTTGCAAATAAATGCTATGCAGGTTTTATTTCAATCCTTAGTACTTAGCAAGAATTTCTAGTTATGTCTAATACCCACATGCAGTAAATTTTTTTATGTGTCTTCTACGTTAAAATACAACATGTAGCCTTTGAATTCTTTTGAAAATGAGAATGCAATTTTTTTTAGGCATTTTGGCTAAGACTTCGAGATCTGATAATTTTTAGTCACCATTACATATTTTGTAATAAGAAATTAAATATAGCAGCTTTCACTTGGAAATTTAGAAATGTTTCATGAATTCTTAGCTCTATTCATACTGTTTGCTGGAAGTTATTATTATCTCTTTTTTAATAGAGGGTCTGCAAGTAGCAGAACAAAATGTGGTGGTAGATGCTGTTTCCACATACTTTTTTTACAGGTACTGTCGCCCCTAAATATTCCTTCTCCCCCAGTAGTTTTCAGTTCAGAAAATAAAAGTATTTGTCACACAGAAGTCAATGACTAAGACCACTTGAGAAGGTAGCTGGAGGCCACTTGAGCGGCTGATTTCATTGCTACTGTAGTTGGTGAGACTAAAATTGAGGCACTGAGGGGCCAGAGCCCAGGCTCTGTGCCCAAAATGTTGGTGACTGAGCTGCCCATTGTGCGTGAGGACTCGTGGGGCTCAGCCTGTAAATTGCAGCCATCTCTGTCTGCACTTTGCTTCCCCTCTTAGATTTGTGGGCTGAACAGAGGTCAGGTGTTCTTAAACTGATAAAGGAGCTCTTGAGAGAGGAATTACTTGACCATCCGTATGATGAATGACTGAAGAGAAATCGAGCAAAGCTGAGCTTCAGCTTGGCATCCAGTAAAAACACAAACGTACGTTTTTTGCCAGACATCTGTGTTTGTTCCAAGGAAAGCCCTAGGAAGGAGGATCTGGCCTTTCTCCACCTGGAAGTTATGAAAAAGGCATGAGAGCTCAGTTTGCTTTTTCCTTAGTGTGTACTGTGTTATGTCCTAGGATGTTGGAAGCCTTTAAAAGTGGAGCAGTGTATTTCCATTCAGGCCCTGAGCTTTACTGATCACCAGGTGCACTGTGTGGTTTCCAAACCACTATCCTAAAGTGTGCCCTGGCCAGTATTTCTTGCCTTCTGGCTGGACTTAGAGAGGGCAGGCCTTCATGGCAGTGCACTTCAGGACATTTACATATGCAATTATAATGTTCTCAAGGAACATGTAAGGCTCTCAGTAGATGCAATTAAAAGTTCTCAGTAAATTCTACAATTCCTTTAAAAGCCTACAGTTTTTTAGTGTTCCATGTTCATCAGAATACAGATAAGTATTTGCTTCCAATCCCTGTGTCCTTTGTTTTTCTCTTAAAGATGAACATCACGTTCCTCTCCTTGTATAAAGAACTCTGGGTTGGTTGCTTTGTTTGTTTGCTTGCTAGTTTTACATTTAAAAAAAATCCGAGTCTTGCCTATTCTGAAAGACTTTTCAATTGAATGAGAACACAGTAAAATTCACATCACAGGTCATAGAATGTTCACTTTAAAGCATACTTTGGTTTGTTTTTACCAGCCTCTTATAAAGAAGTAGGAGAAAAATTGTCTTTGATAAAGCATTTCTTTCTTCAATTATCTCTTGTAAGAATTCCCAGCTCGCATCTCTTTATCATCCAAATGATTCTTTACTAGAAAGGTTTCAAGCTCAGTTTCTGTCTTTGTTAAATCTCATTTTATTTCCCATTGATATGAATAGAACCTTGAGACCTGGCTCATGTTTTGGCAGCCTAAGATGTTACAATGCCTCAGGACAAATAATGAAAATACTGTAAGAATGATTTATTTAACCATTTTTAAGGCATCTATAACAGTTTGCTTAATCTTGAACACATAGAAGCTAAAGTAAAGATGCGCTTTCATTAATCAGGTTGCTAAAAGGAATTAAAATTATAATCACGTGATAACTGCCCTCAAGAAAAAAAAAGGACCAGCCTGGTATATGAAAAAAATGGCGAGGCAGAGGCGGGAGGAAACAAAGCAGATGGTATTCTTAGGTTTTGGTGGTTTGGTTTTTGTTGTTGTTTTGTTTGTGTGGTGTTTGTTTTTTAACGTGCCACTTCAGTAGTTTCTGCTGAGCTCTACAGAAAATGATAAATTCGAAAAGTGAGGGTTCCCCAGATTCTAGCTGGGCTCTTGCAGATCCCCAAAGGAGTTCCAAATCAGGTTCTGGCTGAAGAAAAGACAGCTTAGCAATCGAAACAGAGCTTTAGCTGAGTGGGCCTTATTTCCCAGTTTTAATGTATCCTGTGTAAAATTACCAGACTATTTCCCCAAACATTCTTAAAAAAGCGAAATGTGGAATTTTTCAGAAATCATTACGTCAGCCCAGATCCTGCTGAGTGTATGCGTATGGCTGTTGCATAAGAAACCAATAGCTATACTGCAATCATGGGACTGCACAATGTATAAACACATGCATTTATTTTTCTGAAATTAGATATTAGAAATAGATGAAGAATGGGATGAAACATGCCAGTGAGTAATGGGACTGCACTTGAGTTTCACAGAATTGTAACATGTTTTGATGGACACTTCAAGTGTCAGTTTGGAGGAAGTTAGATGTGCAAGTTCAAATAAGCTTGTAATATTAAAGAAAACCCATGCTGTACTCAGTGTGGAGCTATACATCTGCCACTGGGAAGCTGCTGTAATGTGAGTCTTCAGTATGAAAGCCGTAAGTTTGGTGAACTCTGAAGGCCAAGTAGAGTCCGGGATGGCCATAACCATGCTTGTTGATGTTTGTTGCCTTTTGTCAGCTGTCTCTGTGGCATTGACTTAAATGTAGCCTTGTCAAGCTATAAGCATAGCTCTGTAGCAATGTACTTTAGTTCACTTATTTTAGCTCTGAGAATGGTTGGATACTAATAGCTGCAACAGTCTATTTCCTGGCATGGTCTTTTAAACTCATTTTACAGTAATTTGAATATCTTGCCTATTTAAAGGCATTTTTTGATTGATTTAGTTTTTAGTCAGACTAAACACTACTAGTGAGCTAATTTAAAAAAGGAAAAATAATTAAAAGAAGCCCCAAACAAACCACCTCCTAAAACTCCAGGTGTAAATTGCACATTTCCAGAGTATTTAGGCCAAATTCTTGAAATCTTCTGAACCTGTACTTGAAATATACACATGGGCATCCAGACAGCATGCATAAGAGACTGGTGCAATGGGCATGTATGTCCCCATGTAAGACAATGTCCAAGATTTCTCCTCAGTTGCCTCATAGTAAGTGTGTAACACTTCTTTACACTAATCAGTACCAAATATAAAGCAGTGCAAAACACGTGGATGTGGTTTCAGAGCTGCATTTGTAGCAGAATGCTACTATTTTGAGTGTTAAAGTGTTTTATTTGAATGAAGGCTAATATTTCTTAGAAAAAAAATAAGGTTTTATTTTGAATAAAATTATTTTTAGAAATAATAATGTCAGAAATATTACTTTTGCCTGCATAGGGGCAAGCCTATATATTTCAGTAATAAGTTTAAATTTTCTCAGAAAGCATATTTGTGTAATGGTTATTAGGGGGTTACATGACAGTAGTTATTTAATTATTCATATTCAATATTAACAATTTATTAAGCCGTAATAAAAGTACTCAGCCTCATCCATTGCAGACTGAAAGTTAGGCCTGTGAAATGTTATCCTTAAAACCTATTAAAGGTGCAGAGTTAGAAGAATGTAAAAAAGAAGGGAAAGTTAGGATGATATTTCTGAGAATCTAATGATGATGAAAGAAGACTATTAATTAGACAGTATTTTATTTTATCATCCTTCTGATTCATTACTGATGCCTTACTGGTCTTTATGCTGTGCTTGATTTTATGCTAAAATACAAAGTGGGAAGATGAGAAGAGCTCTGCAGATACACTACTAGAATGAGACTTGGGGCTGCCTTCCATCCTGACCTTGCCAATCGCCAGCTTGGTGATGTGTCAGGTCTTGATACTTGTGTTGAGCTCAGGCTTTGGCTGGTTTGTCTGTTTGGACTTTAAGCTCTTCAGAGGAGGATCTTCTACTGGCTTGCAACAAGCGCATCTGGATTGTGTGCCTGGTAGTGGCAGCTCTTGTTTCTCAAATATTTCTATGATGCAAATAAAAATGGTCACATTAGTAAGCATAAAAATCATATATTCAGAAAAAAAGAAATCCCAGCAACACCACCTCATCTTCAACTGCTGTATTCCTCCTCTCTATTACAGTCTGTAATTGCCATCCCAGCTCAACAGCAATGGTATCCTTCTGCAGTGAATTCTGTGGTCCCGTCTTCTTTAGGTAACTGAGCTGGATTTTCTTGGACTCTGAGGATGTGGAGCAGGGACAAAGGAGGAAGGGCTGATCTCTTTAGAAACTGAGTCCTGTATTCTGCACTTTGCCTTGTAGAATTAGTAGAAGCAAGGTTTGCTAGACTAAGAAAAGACATAAATTTGCTAGTCAGGTCTTCTGTTTAAGAGTTTTTTCTTAACTCCCTCACTACTCATTTTAAATTAAAAGGTGATCAAAAGGGAGTTGGTAGTCTCTGCAAAGGCCAGATTAAATATGAGTGCATGTGTATGAGTTGGAGAGCAATTGGTCTTTCCGTGAGATGGTTAGAACAAAAACGTTGACTCCACTTTTTTTTTTAATGTGGATAACAGTGCCTAACTATTCTGTAGCAATTTGGAGGGGGCAGAGGGTGACAAACTCATTCCCTCACAAAGAGATTTTTTTAGATTTACCTGAATTTTGCATCTGGTAACCGGAACATGCAGAAGGAAAGTGATACACCTGAAGGATTACATTAGAATGGGGAAAATAGAGCAAAAATCACTTGTGTCCCAGCCCATTGCACTGTCCTTTAGACCAGAAAAGAGACATGACTTGAAGGTCAGTCTTATGTCAAAAACACTGTGCACTGCTTTGAAAAAATTGAGTTATTCATCATGCTGAAAATCTTCAAAGCTGGCTCTTTAGAACAAAGGCTAAAAATCTACCTTGTAAAAAATCCCTTTTATGACAAGTAGCTTCCAAAATTTAGGAGTTACTTTTGCTTGTTTTTTTTTTTTTTTATTTTATTTAATGAGATTGTGT
The DNA here is from genome assembly GCA_013390005.1 of Calyptomena viridis. Taxonomy (NCBI): domain Eukaryota; kingdom Metazoa; phylum Chordata; class Aves; order Passeriformes; family Eurylaimidae; genus Calyptomena; species Calyptomena viridis. The sequence goes on from WEIV01009794.1 coordinate 10,995, forward strand.
AACAATGAGGAATTCAAAGACTGAAATTAATTGATATTTATTCCTGGAAGTAGTATTACAGTTACGTCACAGGAGCATAGACCGGGGCAGGGAGAAGCCAGGAAGGCTAACAATACTCAGTATCAAAACTTGGTTGTGTTTGTGCCCAGGATCTTGCCATGACCTATTCTACACCTACTCCTCAGTAGGAAAAGGGAGGATAAACACCTCTGCCGTTTCTGAAAGTGCTGTGGCTAGGAAAATTAGACACGTTTGATTTCCATCTCTGTTAAGCTATGTTGACAAACTAGACTATTGGCCATATTGGAAGAAGATTAGTAATTAACTAGGTAACCTAATTATCAGAACTACTTTGTCCTCCCAGAAGAAAACAATTAGAAATCCATTTCCACACATTAGTTAAGATAAAAACACTTCACCAAGACAGATTTTATTGGCTTGGCCAATGGTTTGCAAATGAATCATAGGATACAATGCATTGGTGTTTGAAGTTGTATTTGGTGGCTTTTAATGAGATCCTACCATTTATGGATCAGATGGAGCATAATCTGTTTATTTGCTTTTTCCTGTGCAAAACGTCACTTTAGTGCCAGTCTGCTGAGACTGGCAGAGACTAGCAGAGACACAGTTGCATCGTTAGAGCAAAGGTGCCAAAGGCGATATTTGGCTCTTTCAGATCTCCAGCTCTTGAATCCCGGTTTACACCAGCAGGCAATATTTATTAAATACTCTGAAAACTAATTCAGCCAATTTAAATAACACTGGCAGGGAGTATTAGTCTGAAGGGCAGAAGGTGGCACCTCTGGGTAAGCAGAGCTGCTCACTTTATTGCAGGGGTGCTCCAGGATTGTCATAGGGGGAATTGAGGTTCTCCTGTAAGTCTCTGTTCAGGTAGGACCTTTACTACCACGGAACAGAGATTACTCCTGTCCTTCATGTGGTGGAGTAGCAGATGGGGCTTTTTACCTCCTGGAGTTCTAGCTGCCATTCAGTGCTCTTGTATTGATGGGCTGAATTACACTGGAAATATTTCTCAAGGGCTTGAAAGAGAAATTGCCCTCTGTTACTTCATGTCCTTTGAAACTGTTTCTTTTCACTTTTGAGGATGAAAATGCAGCTTGGTGCTGCTCTTGAGGGCATCATTAATCAGGTCTGACCGAATGCTCATCAATTTAGTAGATTTATATGTATTTATTGTCATTGTAACATTTCATGTGCAGTTACATCCATTACATGGTGTCTGTGCAAACCGAGGCAGATGCAGATCCGAGGCTTGTCAGGTGTATTTTTTCTTTGCTGAGTCAGGGGCAGATTTTACATAGCCAAGCCAGAGAGTCTGGGTTGTCTTTATAAATTCAGATATATTTAATATTGATAGGGTTTGGAATAACAGGTGAGGGCACAAACTGAGTTAAGAATCTATTTCTGCTGAGCATTGTGTGACTATATAGTAAGAAGAGTTTTACTATCTAAACAGGCACCTAGAGGGGAGTGTTTGTTTGGGAAAATGCACAGAATGACAGTGATGTCAGATATCACAGCAGACTGGATGTAAATCTTGGCATGTACCCGTAACTCCTGCTTTCTGAGACTGTTCCTTTGTTTCTCTCCAGCTCTGCCAATGTAGAGTTATTATTCATACATGGATACACAAATGCCACAGTGGACTGCAAAGCCTGATCTTCAGCTCATTAAAAAATCTTTGCTTTTTCATTATGCCAACAGGACCATGCTGATTTATCATATATGAGGACTTCTCACCATATTTATGTTAAAGTTTTCTAGTATTTTTAAGACTCAGAACTCTAAAGTCAAGACTTTCAAAACGTCTTTCCTAATTTAGGCATTAAACCTATTTATAGGCTGAGAAGTGTACTGCCTGATTCTTGATGAGTGATTCCACTGTAAACAGTGGTTGCCTAAATCCTTCATAGCTCAAATCCCTCACATCACTGCCTACATATGAATGTGGGTGCTTAACTTCAAGCCACCTTGTTTGAAAAAATTTGTCACAAGTACTGCTGTTGGCTGCTGGAAATTTCAGTGTAGGCAAACATTCCTGTTGCCTTTGTTGAGTTCAGCCATCTATCCGAGTTTTCTTTGCTATGCTGTGTAGCTCTTAACATTAGTTTGGCCTTGTGTAAACAGATAGCCATTGCAAAATTCAGTGTAGTTTTTCCATAGGTTCAGAATAAGAATGGATTATGTTCTATATTTGGGTCTTTATTCCACGGGACTGTTGCTAACTTAAATGGTACAGGACAAACCACATATAAAAGTAAATTGGCAAAAATGCGTTAATTGGATTAAGCATAATGTCCTCAGTTTTGTTCTCCTTCTCAAGTTGGCTTACTTCTAAAATAGGCATATTTCTGAGGGTGATTACTTTCAGCTCGATTGCCAACATCCTTTCATTTTCAACTGTCCTTTGAAATGACCCCACAAGGTTATATAATAACTTTTTACAAGGAGATCTGGAGACTGGAGAAACATGTTGGGCTGGTCTTTCACTTACCTCTAGATGTACTATGTGACATATTAACACTGCAGACACATCTGCTATTCCTAAGAGGCTGCAGAAACTTCAGTCTCAGGCACATGCAATACGTGAGGTTGACAGAGCAGACAAAGAATCACTGCAAATTACTATAGCAGGTGAGAGATGGATACAGGGGAATTGAGTACGGCTTAGTTTGATGCTGTGTGATGTGCAAAGTAGCATAAAGCATGTGGCTGTGTTTAGTGACTTAGAAATAAGGCATAGATGGTGAGGCACTAAATATATTTTCTGAATATAAAGGAGTGACTGTTAATGGCTTAATTTCTATCACTCTCCCAATAGCTTGAAGTCTAGTTCACAGTGACTGTACCTCTATAGAGAGTTCCACTGAGCTTGATTTCATCTACGAGCCCAAAAGAGTAATTAAAAATACAAACGGTTCCTAGAAAAGTCATAGTTTTATGTAGAAGTTCTGAAAAACTAAATCCACGGAACCTGTAATGTTCTGTGGAGTTTTCCACTTGTTTAACTTTTAAACTCCTAAACAGTTGTTACATGCAGCTGACAGATTTGGCAAGGTTTTGAACTTTGCAAACAGCTTTGGATGCTCATCTTTTATAATCGCGTAACTATTTAGTATCAACTGCATTATTTTTTAGATAAAGAACTCGATTCTCTTTTTTGAAAACTTCTTTAGGATTTTCTGTTTAGTTTAAAATGTAAGTCATCTGAGGTAGAGACTAACCTGTGTCATGGTTTCAGGTACTCAATGACTAATACAATAAGAATCTTTACTCCCTTGTTCTCCTCCTTCTTGGTCTTATGTAAAACTCTTATTTTGTACCATATGATTGCAATTTGATTTACTTACTTTATGTTGATCACTTTTTTCTTACTGTGTCCCATCTTCATTTTATTTTGCTTCAAAGCTGCGTAGTATTGAATTAAAAGAACAAGACCAGTTAAGAATGGCAAGGCAGTGCATTGCCACTTACAGCAAATCAAGTTGTTCACTCCAGTTGTTTTGGTGGCCATCAGTTCAGTGCTTCTGTTTCTGCAAACCATTTCTCACTAACACCCATGTGCCGGAGTGCCTGTGGGTATAGGCAAAAATAGTTGCCCGAGATAGCAGATTGCTCTGAGCAGTCGTGTGGTGATGAATACCTGATAGCTTTGCCTGTGTCAGAGCATTGCAAAATCAGGCCAGCTGCAGCTTTAAATGAAACTGAGGATGGCTGGTTGGTAGGCTGGAGGATGCACCTGTTGTTGGAGGTGAGCACAAGGCATCTTCTCCCTGTTCCCTGGATATAAAAAAGAGCACCAAAAGCAAATCTGCAGAGCTGTAACATTGGGTCTCTGACCCAGTTCTGTCTTCATCTGTTTTCCCTCCAATGTCTTGGGAATTATGGCTTTGTCTTGACCCAGACACTAATTTCTTTGATTCAGCTTTGCTTATACTGCATAGAAGACCCAAGTTTGAGGAGAAAACTTTCCAAAGCTGCTCAGAAACTCAAGAACATAGAAGTCACGGCTATTTTCAGTACAGTGAGAGTTTTTTGAAATCTCCTCTCTAATATGTAAGTCCAGTTAAACCACAGGAATACAGCCTTGTGGCTTTGGTGATTTTCTTTTAAATTCACCTACCACTGAAAATTTTCTTACAGCAACAGTCCAAAACATGACCACAGGTTGGACCATTTTAGGGAAGTTATTCAATGGATAATACTAGGTATGCTGTGGGCTAAATCCACTTCTCTTGACAGCAGCAGTTGAATGGAGCACCTTTGCCTATCCCGAGGCATAGGATATGCCTCAGGATATGATATATAGGATATAAGGCACTAACAAAGTGATGGTTTGCAAATAAAGCAGAGATGTAAGCCTTTCTTCTAATGGCTGACCTCAGCAGTGAGGAGATGATTTTCTCACATCCCATGTAGGAGAGCTGAAGTGTGATATATGATGACTGGTGACCACCAGTTGCAGCATTAAGGGACAGGACTGATGGGATGTGTCAGGAAGCTGAGTCCAACCTCACAGGCTGTGTCAGCAGAGCTTTGTGGAAGGAAGCATTCTTTTGGGTACTGTTCTGATTTACTGCACCAGAAATCCTTTATCTTGCTGGTATTATTCAGGAGTATTATCCTTTCTTCAAGGTGATTGCCTCAAGGGCTTCATTCTTACTAATGATCCAGGTCCTGTTTTCTGTTTCCTAGTCCACATGACACAGCATATAACAAAATTCTTTCTCTCTGGACCCAATATATTAGGCAATATTGGCAGAGCTACAGCTGTGCTGTTTCTGCATGTGCTGTATCTACACTTATTTATGGATTAAGTTGTATTTTTGAGGGGTGCCAATCTGACACATTATGAAAAGCTATATTTGAATACAAGGAAGAGGAAAGACTAATATCTATGAACTCACCAATAAAGAGATGTTGATCTGCATTTGTTGCATTTGGGGGGATATGTCTGGTATTGCGTAATGGCATATTAGCTCGGAGGGAGTAGAAAATATGGGTGATTTTTCAGTCATGCAAATTATAAAAATTTTGGTAGAAAAGGAAAGTAAGGAATTGGAGTTGTTTTTAATATCAGCTGTCTGAAGACAATAGGGTAACATTTAGTTTCCTTAATTATGTTGATCCAGCTTCCTGAAAATAAGTCAAAGAAGAGATAAATTTTACATTTCATCTAAATGATTCTTCCTAAATGATAGGAAGGCCTTGTAAATTAATTTATTGGTAGCTAGATAAAGTTTAATTACACTATGAAAAGAGAAGGTGGCATCTCTCTCAGTACTGCTCCCCTGTGGGCAACTTTCAGAAACAGATTCAGAACATCGTTAAATCATAGACTCTAGAGACTGAATTGGCTCCGTGACCATTTATAATCCAATTAAGAGGAAATAAATAAACAAACACACAAACAAATCCCAAGACCCGTTCAAATTGTCAACACAGACAACAAAAAAGGCATTAAAGTTTAACTCCCCTAAAGTTTTCCTTAATGAAGAAGGTGCACTAAAGTAAATGCCAGAAAATTGCTTCTTTTGGGAAACTGTAGGTATTAGCGTATTTAGGATCTGAGATTTTTTTCCTGAAGCACCTGATAGTCCCCAATATCTTTCCAATCAACTCCCTTTTATTGTTTTCCTGTTTTTTGCAGAACACAAACAAGAAAATGAAAAGCATTACATTTCATCATATGCAGCAGGATTTAAAGCTGCTTCAAAGAAATTGCACCTCATTATCTGGAAATACAGCTACCCAGACTAAAAACAGCCCAAGATGATAGAATGCAGCAACTTGTCTATTTAGAAACACAGGCAAATCTAAGTTTATTTCCCTAGTGCTCTGTTCTCCAGTGGCTCCCCACTGAATACAGAATGAACTTAAAGATTTTTGCCTTATGTTGAAAAGCCTACAGAGGTTTTACCTTTTATTCCCCCCCCCCACTTTAGCTGTAATAGGGACCCACTGTATTAGTAGTATGCAAAGTCATATGTGGACAGTCCCTGGCACCATTGAGGAAACAAAACAAGAGGACTAGATTGAGTGATAACTTTTGGGCAACTTCGCAAAACAAGCCAGGAATGAAGCCAAATCTTTGACATTCATACTAGTTTCATGGCAGCCAAATCACACTGGCTGCCAAAACTATGCAAGTAAGTACATCTTTCTATACAAACATTGTCTTTTATAAGAATTTTTAGCATAATAGTGAAGTTTCAAATCTCAGAACGTGAAGCAGGATACTCTTCTATGTCATTTGCAGAACTTACTTTAGCAAGTAATTAGTGTATCAGCCCAAGGAGATCTGTCAGACATGCTTATTTCTTTCATTTAGCTTTCCAACAACAACACATCTTTCCAAATCTCAAGGCTAAGAAGGATAAGAAAGAAGAAAAGATGTGGGGGAAATCATTATTTCCTTAAAATCATCCAGCATCTTAACAATGCAGGTTTACAGATAATATGCACAACTAATTAATAAAAGGGAACATGTAGGACAAAATTTTGTTAAATGTTACTTGTTGTTCCTAGAATGTGTCATTTGGTCATCTTGAAACTCTTTTACATCGCATCTTCTCCGGTCTGAAACTTCAACCTGTGTAGCTACCCCACAGCTTGCCCTGCTCCTTCTTCAGCCCTGGCTAGTCTGCTGCAGGACACCAGATAGGAGGGGGCCCTTCCAGTCAGGAGACCTCCGAGTCGGGAGGTCCTTTTCAGAAGGTGCCTCAGGGTTTGCAGAGGGGTGCGTGTGCCCCTGCACTCCCCCAAGGGTTAGCTAGTGAATGGAGGACGAAGAAGTGCTGGCAGCTCTCCGTGGTTGTGAATAATATAAGTTTATTTCTCCCTGGGAGCCTTGTGCTCCCAGGGGGTCCAAAGCTTATCAGTTCAACCAAGAAAAGCCAAAAACCATTTCCTGTCTCTGGTTCTTACAGGGGGAATTAGCCAATGGGAAGGGAGGAGAAGGGAGGGGATAAACCATCTTGGAGGAAGGGCAGGAGGGTTTAACAGAACATACCAACTAACAGAACAATAATATACAGAGATATGTAATATAGAAATACATGCTAATTACACACTACTACAAACCTGAAAAAGCTTCCTGTTTGCATCTTGGTTTTGTATCTATATTTGCTGTGTGCATCCACATCTGCATCTGCCATGTAGGCTGATGGCTGCTCAGAGGCCCACTTTTGCAAATAGGTTCCCAGCTAAAGAGGTACATATGCAAACTTGTTTTGCAATTGTGCTTCTAAAAGACCTAGGAGATTAACTTCTTAGATGCTGTAAATTTAGATAGCAAAGCTTTACTGAAGAGGCACTGATTAGCCTTCCCATGTGCCCTGGACAGTACACAGAACCCTAATCTTGTGATGCAGCTTCACCATTGGCATAGGGGCTGCATCTATCTCAGTGAGTGTAGAAAAGCATTGATATTTGTCTTTGTAGTTTGTAAACTACATTAAAGAGGTGAAAACTCATGGTAATTATGAATGAAGTGCAGCATCTGCATGACTAGGCAGAGGTACTTTTAAAGGGAAGTACATTTGAATGTATCTTTCTTTGAAGCTTCAGGCTATCTTTTTATTAAGCAGCTATCTATGTTGCCTAGGTGTGTTGATGAACTAGTACTTCAAAAGAACTGTGATTATAATCCATATTGTTATTAATAAAAACCATATTTGATTGAGACAAAGGTTGGATCATATGAGTGTGTAACTGTATTATAACAGATCTGCCAAGAGGTTTGCAGGATTGTAGACAGAAGATGAAGTTATTAATTAAGGAATTACATCCACAAGATGAAAGTCCCTAAAGATAAGGATGTCAAGAGCTATTTTAGGGAAAGGATCTAGGGTTTCTGCACCTGAATAATTTTATGCAAATCTTTAATGCAATGCTTGTGTGTGTATGCCTGTATTTTCCCTCTTGCACAAGTGCTCTTTGTTCAGGAGTCTCAAAATTTTTGTAGCCTCATAAACATCAAGAGTAGACCAGCAGTCAATATGCCTAAAAGTCACAGGAGAGGACCTTTCAGGTGGTGAAGAACAGGGTGAATATTTGCTAAGGGAAAGGAGGACTGAAGGTAGGATAAGAGTGTAAGATATGGAGCTCCTGGCTGTTGCTGAGGAAGGTCATCTCTTTCCTGAGTTCTGCTTAAAGACCCCCTTAACTTGCTAGAGCAGTTTACATTAAAAATCTAGTCCAAGCTCACAGAGAGTACCAGACTGTGGCTTTCTGGACTTCTGAAATAACCAGATACCATATTTTAGTGTCAATTTTATACAGGTTGTTCTAGTTCTGTGTTATGCTTTCCATTCTTCAATTTTACCAGTGTGAGAAAGAGAGATTCAAAAACATGTCTTTAGTACAGAGGTATCTTCTCTTTCTAGAAGTTATTTCGAAATATGGTATTTGTACTTTTCACATGATTAAATGCTTGTCTTAACGTACCTTAAATATGCTGTAATCTACACACACACAGAGACAGATCGTAATCTCGTGTAATACATATACAAATGTTCTCATTATTGTTTCTATCTATTTTTAATGTCTTCCATTGTGTTACTAGCAAAGCTCTGGATTTGCACTAGCAGTTGCTTAGGGTATTTATTTTGTAAATACTTCTCTTTTTTAATTTATTTTGATTTTTAGAAGAAAAAAATATATTTCTTTTAGTTTTATGACCTCTCTATTATATTCAACATTTGTCTGTCCACTGTTTTTTTTAGTAGATAATACCTTTTAGCCACCATATTAGAATTATTCTACATACTCCTCTATTTTACATGACTTTAATAGTGATTTATGGTTTGTTTTAGATAATGAGTAGGTTTAGAGGATCATTTTAAGAGGATTTTGTACCACTTGTAAAGCAAGCAAGTAAACAAACAAATAAATAAAAAGGAACAAAGTATAAACAGGAACAATTTTCTCTTTTTTTTTCACTAATTTCTAGCGAGCTGACATATTTGTGTTTTTGTCCTGATCTTGAAGTGGAGGAAGTGAGACAACAGGGACAGTGTATCTTGCTTAAATGGAAGAACAAACACTAGTGGTGAAGCACTGCAATATTAGAAAGCAGAATGAAAGAATCTGCAATTTTAACAGGTATCTTTTTTGAAGATCTGGGACTTTAAAATACTTGGCTATCTTAAGCATCACTTGTATCAGATGTGTTAGGAGCACTGCTGTTGCACTTTCCTGCTGAAAGCTATTTTCTCTTTGGAAATCTGCAGCACACCCAAATCTGACGTAGGAAGCACTGATGGGTAATGTGTCATGGACCACTAGGAAAAACCTCCATGGTGTGGTCCAGTATCTGTCACCAAAGGCAAGACAAATGGTTCTATTAACAGAAAATTGCTATTGATTATGATCTATATTTTCACACATTTTTAATGGAAGTTCCTGCCATCATACAGCCATACCTTTTTTATCCCAAATAATGAAAACTCAATCTTTGGCTTATGGCCAGGAGTGGGCTGTGAATGTGGGATCTCTCTCTATCCCAGCCTGCCAAGTTCACTGCAGACCTTTCCTCCAACTGTACCTAATTCCTTCACTAAGTCCTGGCATTTTTCCCACTGATGAGGGTGAAACAATCCACTCTTAAGTCTCATCCATGCAACTCAGATAGCAAAAGGTGAATATTAAAATCAAAGTCAACAGCCACAGTCAGGAATTATAAGAGGTGTTTTACAAACTGAATGCGTCAGAACAAAAATATGGCAAGTCTTTTTCAATAATCAGAGTGAGCATTGTAAAATGAGGGTATTAATTCCTGCAAACAGTCACCCAGGCACATTTGTTCACCAGAGTGTCCTGTCTCAACCTGTATCAGCTCTGTGCACAAAAGTGAACTGTGCTGCCTTCTAACACTAATTGTAAATGGAGCTATTACAGAGGCAGGGAAGTCATTATGATGGATCTTTGTCTAAGTCATCAGGCAGCCTGTAAAACATGCCATGTTTATGATGGTAAGTATTATATGGCCCTAAGAGCTGTATATCATGCCTGTTGCTCTGGAGAGGCACCCTACACCATATGCCAGCTTGTAAAAAAGTTATGCAGACAATTTAGCTACAAAATATTCCTTTTATATTTGGTGAAACAAATTTGAACTTTGATCCGTGACCCTAGAAGGGATAGTTAAAGAGCCTGTCCTTTTAAAAATTTATGCAAGAAAAAGAAAACCTTTGCTGAATGCATAATTGGTTCAAGGACAGAAATTTTTAGGTCCATATTCTTAGAAAGGTCATGCTGTATTTTGATATAAACCACCTTTGGTGATTTGAGCCCCCCATCAAACCATACAGAACAGAAATGCTCCTCCAAGTGTGCATATAATGAGAAGAGGTGATGTAGAAAAGTGAAGATATGCATTCCTTGGCATATCACTGTCAGTAGTTGTTCCCAGCCCCCTGCACAATGTGCTTTCCTTTTGGCTCTGAGGTAAATTAATGGGCAGGCCACAGCCTGGCTGCTCTGTACCTCCCATCCTGTGCCTTATATTGTGTGGCAAAAGAAAAGGTTGCTTTACCTTTGGTCTCTGCAAGTATGCTAGTGGTGTTCTCTTGTTCTTGCCCACCTTGGCTTCTGGAGTCATGGAGGGATTCAGACCCAAGAGAGCCAACACTTTCTGTGCAGCAGAACTCTTTCAGGACAAGTGTTAAGTGTCCTTGTTCCTGTATTTTGTGCAGAGGTGCTTGAGGACACACATAAATATCTGCAAGGACTGTTTATGGGATGCATAAAGCTCTGTCCCTGGCTTTCATGCTCACTCATCCTTAACCCCTCTAGAATTAAGAGATATACATAATAAATGATTCATTATGAATGATTATCTCTGGAGATTTTTTTAATCTTATCAAAGCATAGATGATGTCAATCATATGCAAAGTCTCAAATGAAATTACTTCTCATAATCAACCACTCTTAAGTTTGTATCCCATTTTTACTGCGTCATTTTAAAAGGAGATCTGAGTCTCTGTACCTCTTTTGCAAACTGAAAGAAAGAAATAAGGTACTTTTAAAGGCATATTCAGGACTCAGAGTCATCAGCTGAACAGCCTCTGGAGTCTTATGTTTTCCAATAAACTTTCAGCAACAGAAAATCAATCACTTCAGGGAAAGATGTATGTATCCCAGCGGCTGCATGCAAACAGCAGAGTGCTAACACGTGTTAAATTAGATGCCTTATCAAGTGGCACAGTAAGAATGGTGCTAATCTACATCACCCATTGCAACAATAGCCTATGACAGAGCAAAGTGCACTGTTAACTTTAATAAATATTTCTGAATGTATAACATATTGCCAGATCACCTTTGAGAAGAAGTAAGTAAAAAAAAAATAGTCAGACTTTTGAGGCTAAAAATGGAAAAGACATCCAATAATTATCAAGGTTCATAGAAACTGAATTGAAAGTTTCCATTGTGAATTCCTAATATGTATGTAGGGACCCTACTATTGAAAACTTGATGAGAAGTAGACAAAAAGGATTTTCTAAAACAACATAAGGGAGTAAGTATGCAGCCTGACTCTGCACAGCTTCCATTAAAGGTAATGAGTGTTTCAGTGTTTATCTCTTGCATTGAAAATTTACCTTTGATAGTCTCATTTAATCCCAGCAAAAGAAATTTCAAACTTCAGATGGAAACATCCTAAATATCGTGCTGTACAGGAACAACAAATTAAGGCATGGACTTAATTTTGTTCCTCTGCTCAATGTCTAAGCCCAATGCGAAGCACAGCCCCCCAGACGCTATTGTCCAGGCTGCAAGCTGCCTCCTTACTGATCCACACGCCCATGATTTTTTGCCCTGCCATTGGAGGATAACATGGAACTGTGTCCCAGGAAGTACTCTTGGACCTTTAGCTAAGGGCAAGAAGGGAAGGAGCAGTATACCTGACCTGGAACCACTGTGTGTTGTACTCGGACAGTTGCAGTGCAATATCAGTCCCTCTCTAGGCAGCACAGGGGCTGGTGGCTCTGGAAGGAGTGGGGGAAGGCCCCAGGAAGAATTTGTGAAGGAGTAACTTCATAAGGTGTGAAAGCACCCTGAGGCCTCGGTAGGATGCTGACCGGGTCTGGGAGACTGTGCACACTGCCAGTGAGTCACCAGCTGGACACTTGTTTCCATTCAGGCCAGACACTTCTAAATCATCTTTTTGTTTAAGCAAGAAGTGTACAAAGCAGGTACATTAGAAGCTAAAGCAAGAGTTTCCAATCTCTTCTAGTGATCAAACTGGAGTTTTTGCACTGGACAGTTGTGTTGAACAGTAACACAAGAGACACATTCAAGGCCAGTGCTACATTTTGACATGCATGGAACAGATCAAGCGATAGGTTGTATTGAAGAAGCAATTGTATGGAGGAACACCTCCCTGGAGTCCATGCAGAATAGAAACATTTTTCTCCTGTAAAATTCAGATATCCTTATGATATATATTTCTGCTCAACCTATAGCCTTTTATCATGATTGAAAAGACTGCTACTGATTTGGCAGGATTTTGAACCAAATGTGTTGAAGACTATTCTTATAGAAAACTGTATTTATTCTATGTATGTTCATAAAGCATTGTTTACAGGCAGGTCCCACTTACATCAAGACCTTCATTCACAAGACCACACAATGAAGACAGTTGTAATTTTTCTAATTTGAGTCCTTCTGGTGCCAGAACTGATAAAAATTGTACAATTTTTTTTTAATAAGACATATGAGCTTATTTTCTCTTTGTGTCCACTCTCCCTTTAATAAAGCAGTGTTTGCAACATATTGTTCATATTGTCAAAAAATAAAATACAAAATCAAAATGGGCATGTAAAAGATCACCAAATCTGAAAAATTTTAGTTCGAAACATGTTTCCTTGGAAATTTATGAGCACATGAAAACAAAGTGTCAGAGTGGCAATACATGTGAGCCATTAACTTTCAGTGTAGTAATGGTGTTCTAGCTAGAATTATATCTCATTTTTCAGTAGTTCATTCATGCCTTGGCACTTTAAATATTTAAAGCACAAAATGAAGAAACTGAGGTGGATGTGATTTTGACCTATATTTATAAAAGATCATTTCTTTTATACCACATGAGTGTGTTAGCAAGCAGTCAGCTAAGCAGAGTTCAGTCTGGTCTCAGTGCAGACTCACTTCCTATGTGCAGTAAGAGCAACATTGAACTCCATCTTTGTAACAGATGTGGTCTGCAGCCAAGGTCCTGAGCAATGCAGGTGCAACTGGAATATCCAGTAATGATTTGGCCCCATTTATGTGAATTGCCAGAACCTAATATTGGCAAGAGGAGAGGAAAGGTCCCACCTGGATTTTGTATGTGACAAGTGTTGACTCACAGTAGCAAGGACAGGCCGTTGCCATTTTTCTTTCTACTAAATACCTGCCATTCTGTTCCAGTGAAGACAGAATGCAAGGGGGCGGGACATGAAAGACTTCAGCAAAGCTTTAGATCCCAAAGTCCTGCATGTGGATACATGTTCTGAAGTCTGTGAATGACCAACTTCCATTTCTAGACATATAGGACCATTTTCAGGGGTCATAGCCCAGAAATTTTGGGAATCAGTGTTTCACGGGGGGCCTTTAAGGATTCCTTTGAGAGGACAGTGGCAGTGGACACCTGGACAAAACGGAGGTAGTGTACGATGAGTGGAGCATGAAGCATTAATGAAATGGAATTATATTAACAAGATACTGTCTTGATAACTGTTCATTAAACATAGGACTCTGTGGGGAAACCTCTACTTTATGGACCACATAGAAGTGATTCACAAGTGTGAAGTGAGATCCTTACAAGTTCTTCTTGCAGGGTGGTACTTTGATATCACAGAAAGGAGGCATCCCATGGCCCTGTCACTTTCCCACTTTTTCGAGAAGCGCTGGCAGGGTATGGAGAAAGAGAAATACTAATTTCTAAGAGAGTAATGTACTTCCCAGAGCCTGGTGAGCTCCACGGCATTTCCCATAGAGACCATTGCCTCATGTATGTTAACTTGTTGTGTTCTGGTTATGTTATTAGTATTTTTATCGTGAAACTCTGGTCTCATGTCTGGTAGACAATTACATTTTGACCTGTGAATTGCCTTTTCAGTTCTAGTTTTCTGTGTGATAAGATAATTGAACATTTGCCAAATTTCATTCCAGAGTTATCTGAACAGTAGTGGTAGATTAAATAATCCCCGCAAACCACATTGCTATAAAGGTGTCTAAAGCTTATTAGGATCTTTTGGAATGAAAAGCAATTGTAAGCTGCAGTTATAACTGTCATCCAGCACTTAGATGTTATTGTAACAGAATGAAGAAAAAGGAAAAGCTATATAGTGATTACTGACATCATCATGTGATATGTTGATGTTTGGTAACTAGCACAGCTCCTGTTGCCTTTGTGAAGGTACAGAAACAGTATCTGACTCAAGATCTAGAAGATTTCATTGTCATCCTCTAGAGGTATTAGCTTATATTTCTTATTATATTTAGCATTAATAAGGACCCGAAGTGGAACAAGTGAGAAAGTAGTATCCCACAAGATATTCTGGAGTTTCAAAAACTGCTTTTTTTTCTCAATTAAAATGAAAATCTCAGACTAGAAATGTGGATCTATTTTATTCTGAAACTCTGAACAAATTTGTTTTAATAATGCTGAAGTAGAAATTATATGAAATCAAGAGTCTTAAGACTATTATGTAAATAATATGAAACATTCTAAATTAAAAGTAATAACAAAATGAAATTAAATGCTTCCAATTTTAAAAATACAAAGTTTCAATATGACAGAATCACAGCAAAAGGTGAAACAAGATTCAATTTCATACTTTTCTCTCAATTTGGGGATGAAAATTGGCACTACACTATTTTAATTCAGTATTTCTGAAGGTGAAACAGCTTTTAACCATGTATAAATTCTTAAGAAGACAGAATAAGTCTTATCAGAATAAGTCTTTGCTTGCATCCTTCACTGTAACAGTGAAAGACTCTGCCTGCAAGGATTACTGTTGGCAGGTCTTAACTGCTGTAGAGGAGACATCTCTCCACCAAATGCCTGCGGGCTGTGTACCAGTATCAGAAACTCTGCTTAGCAAGGAATGTAGCAACCAAGCTCTTAGGTCTTTTCTTCATACAGTTACTGTTATGCAAAGCTAGAGTATGAAATTGCAATGTGGTGGTGTACACAACTCTGCACTAAGGAAGAAAAAGGAAGTGTTTGTGTGGCCTTGTCTGGTCATATGTTTTGGAAACTCGAGTACCATACTGAGTGCTATTAGTAGAATGAGAGAAAGGAATAATGAGTAAGAGTAAAGATACATTTTCTTGCCAGTAAATTCAGCCTAAAACTAGGTACTCAAAACTGCCTCCTTGTGTAGACATTTTTATGAGCAATGAGAGAGGTAGCTTACTTAGAAATGTGCTTTCTAAGCTGTTTGGCTCTCAAAGGTACTTTGAAAGCTTAATGTCTTTAAAGATAAGGTTGAAGTACTTCATTCATATTTGTGACATTAATAAACTCTCATAGAGGGTGATTGTGGAATGGCATGAGTACAAAACCATACTAACTTCCTAACTTGTGCAGCCTACTCTTTAGACCTAATTCCTATAGCTCAGGGTTGACACAGGGCCACTGGCAATATTATCTTGTGGCTACATGTACACTAATGCTTAACATGCCATCTCTCTGCCAATCTCAAAACAGACTAGCATCAAGCAGCTGCAACTAGCAGCTGTGGACATTTAGCACCTCTGCAAATTAGCTGCAGGGTATCTAAAGTATGATATTCCAAAAGCAGTGAATCATGAATTAAAAACTAGAGTTACAAACATAACCGTAGTTCTTGAATTTTTCATAAGAACTACTAGAATTAAAGCCTTTTAGGGGATAAAAATAAGTAGGAAAAATCAAAAGACTTGCTGTACCCACTTGAAAAGGAGAATTCATATGAATTATACTCACTCTAATTGTTTCAAGTAACATCTTAAAAGCAATGTTGATAGTTTTGAAATAAGAGGATTAGTAAATTATAAGTTAAGTGAAGCCACAGTGTAAGGTCAACAGCTAGTATGGCGCCACACTAAACAGTAAAACAAACAAATTTCTTCCTTAAAACAATGAATAGATAGTTGATAGACCTACTAGGGGTTTGGCAAGAAAAGCTGAACATTAGTAGAATTGGGATGGAAATACCTGAAGAAAAAACACCAAAAACCAATGCAGATAACTAAGAACTGAAATGCCTCACTTACCATATACATGTCTATCACATATTTTATAGCCAAGTAGTGAGATTCTACTCAATAACACAGTTTAAACAGTGAGCCATAGCCACATTTATAAATCTATACTGGTACTTATTTTGGTATCAGATATTACTAGATATCTGCTAGAGTCATATTGCATATCACAAACTATGCCATGAAAGTTGTAAAACAACAACTCCAGATCTAGGAAACCCTGTTTTCTCCAATCAGGCTTTATAAGTAAGAAGTACTTAAGCTGACAAAGTCAGTGAGATAACAGCCAGATCAGTTCATGCCACAGAACTGTCTGAAAGATCCCTGAATTTTCTCCTAAAAACTTAATGGATGCAACCACATAAGTGTTCTACTTTGAACTGGTTTTGGAGTTATTCTCCTCATTGTCCACACCTAGCAAACTTTCACATCATGAACAAGTCTGAGAGTATTTGAAGTGGATTTCTTTAGATGAAGCTAAACCAGGAAACATGCTCCAGTCATGCTTCAAATGCAGTGGGCTCAGTGCATGGGGACAGACTAGAAATAGTTTGAAGTAAAAGCTCTCTGAAGTGCAGCTAGTGCAGATACCAGTTCCTAAGCACCATATATTCATGTCTACAAATCTTCTCTTATTGGCCTGCATTACCTGGTAATGTAGACACAGCTTGTCTGATTATCTGAATGGCTGCCTGGAGACTGCCTGTGAGCCAGGCTACCTATAATTCCTATGGTGCCTGGCTACATGCAGCTTCAAGACCCTCCTAAGACTTGTTTGCTTCTGTGAGGTTTGCAGAGGATAAAATGAGCTTTGCAATAGCCTTCCCTTGAGCAAGGCAAGCTGGGGTTCAAAAGGCAGTAAAGTTAAGACTGAGAGTCTTTTATGTGGCTCCAGGTAGTCTTGCACCAAGATTTTAGGACCCANTTTGTTGTCCCGAAAAGTCTGGAGCGCTCTATTTTCTTTTAATAAAACCTTTAATATATTTAGCAAGCCTCACCAGTGCCAATAAATATCCATATGGTGTTCTAA
>WEIV01009794.1:35105-104907 GCA_013390005.1 Calyptomena viridis
AGGTCAGTAATGCCCCTCTTTTGCAAGCTATTTTTGGGATTTGGAGAGTAAAGATCACACAACTGCTAACTGTTAGTGTTTCTTAATTTAGCTATTTCAGTAACGACTTAGATGGTGAATGCTTGAAGGAAGCCACAGAAAGAGCTCAAGCCATACTTTAATTGTATGTAGCAGCCATAACAGTTAATAATTGTAAAGCAAACATTGTCTACATTTAAAATATGCAACTACTACACTGAAAGAAGATTAGAATATCTCTTTGCTTTTAAAAATTCCTCAAAGCCATTATGTTCTTTAATAAGCATATTCTGGAGTGTATTTTCGTACGCAAGTGGGAAATTCAAGAACTGCAAAGATGAATGCACTGCATTACACATTTAAATCAAGATTAAAATAAATTCAAAAACAATTCAAATTATTACGAAACTTAATAAAGCAAATTCCTGTATCCTTCCTATAGTCATTCAACACTGCTTAGCTTGCAAAAGGAAGAATAAAAAAATCCATTCCCCATGCTAACAAATAAAGATGACAACAACAAACCTCTTTTATCGAATGTTTTATTATTTTAAGAAAACCTACTTGTTTTTTAAGATGTATGCTCTGTTCTCTCTTGAGATGATAAGCCACAACATACAATAAATTTAAAACCAATTTTGTCAGTGAACACACACTATTGATTTAAATAGCATTTACTTGCATTGGATTGTTTTAAGAAGACAGTAGCTCTGCAAGTGGGAAACTTCACAAGCCTCTTTCTGCTGAGTGCTTGACGAAGCCTAACCAGTCTGGCTTTTCTTATTGCAGCCCTAGTAAAAAGGAATGTTCAGCTACTTCAGAAGCAGATTTGGAACCAGTCTGATGTATAAGTTGTAACCTGGAGGGTGCTCCCCAGCTCCCCTTGTTGGTTTTACCAGATAGAGAACTAGTGGGTTGTTTTCAATCATACTTCATTCCTTTAGCCAGAGTTGCATGTGAACTGGAATGTGCTCACATCTATTATTCTGAGCCATCTACACTACATATCATAAAAAAATCTGTCCCTGAGTCTTCTTTGCCAACCATTAACATCAATATTAATTCTGCTGCAGACAGAGCTTAGACAAACTCCTATTTCCTTCTTAGTTTCACCCTTAACACTTTTATCAATCTGCATTCTGTGCATTCTAGATCTTGTAAACACTGTGTTCTGATAAACCGAAGTCTTAAGGGAATGTAAATTGTACTGTATCACTAGTACATCCACAAAACAGGTGGGAAATTCAGTTGGCAAGGAGAAGAAGAATGTGTGAAGTTTCCAGCTGCATATCTCCTTTCCAGACTTTATAGTCAATGTTGGTAAATTTTGGTCAACTGAAGAAAGGTATTAATTCGGTCCTATTTTGATATTATGGCTCCTTTTAGACTGCTTTAAACTGTCTTCCAGACCATGCATGGCATGTACCTGCACAACAGATGCTGGAAAGTGGAAGCAGACACAGGATTTCTTAAGCTGCCACTTTCTAGATGAAGAGGCTCCTCAGAGAGGACACGTTGTTCTGTTCAGTCTAGAGTTCACCAAGTCTGTTCAATCACCAAGGCCCTTTTCTCTGCCACAATGCTCCTCAACATGTGCAGATGGATTTATTTTTTGCTAGAATTCAATGAATTTATTTATTCCTTTTCCTCGTGTGTCCTTCTCTTACCACCTGAGTTTCCTACCTTCTTTGCAAAATAATGGCAGATAGATAATGATTAACCTTTCAATGCTCTTGTGATCTTTAAGGGTTTGATTGACCATGGCCAGAGTGCAGTACCTCGAAGTCTTAGATGATACAGAATGCAGAGGTCTGCGAGGTCTAGCCCAGTTGTAACAGCAAGTATCGTTCACACTGGTGACTTTGTGAGTGGGCAAGAACTGACATTGCATTTAAGGTTAATGCTCTCATTTAACCTGATAAACATATTTGGCACAGGCTACCATATGTTATCTGCTTTATCCCTTTTAAGCCAGTTTGTCACTAGTGAACCAGCAGAAATAAACCATGATTATTCTGAACTGCTGAAGGATACACCTGTAATCTCTATTTCAGAAGCTGTTGTAGGAAACAGCCTCATATCTGTTTCTTCTGCAATCCAGCTGGGTTGTGCTAAGATGATGGTTGCTGTATTAAAAGCCTAAAATTGCTATTCTTAAATGTAGGTTTTATTGAATTTAATCATTCTATTTTTAAATCTGCACTTCAGTTAATGATCCAAACAGATCAATATTTATAACCGGAGTTGTGCAAACGAAATACATTAATAAGTAAAATATATATACTTGTACTTTCACATAAAACTTAATTAATCTGCTGTGATTTGTAGACTTTTTAATTGGAGTTGTCAGCTAAGGAAAATAAAGTGTTTGCCTCTCTGCAAAGAAATTCTGCTTATTTCCAAAGAAGAAGTACCAGATTCATATTTAGTACTGTTTTTTCATAAGTAAATTAAGCTCAATTTATTCAAGCAATGCTTTCACTTTAAAGAAGTGAAAGAGCAATATCATGCCTGTAGAAGACAGTGTCAGCAAAGCTGATCCTTCCAGTAAGGGTTGGCAAAGAGTCAGATGAAGGTACAGTAACTTTGCTTTCAAAGCAAGATCTTGCGCTGTGAATGAAAAAATAAGCCTAACCACTCAAAAGAGTTAGTTAACTGAACCCAGGTCCTTGGTGGTTGTGAACATTTTAATTCTGGAGTTAGCTAGAACACTAGGACACCTGTGGCTCTTCATCCTTTGCATGGTGCTCTTCTGAGATATGTGAAAACTACTTAAAGAAAAATTGCCCTTTATATGTTTGTGTAGTCACCCTGTCCATTAAGATATGTCAAGCTCTTCCATAGGTGACAAACTTTTACTTTCTTCTTTCCATTATATTTAAATCCAGAGAGGAACCTGTGGCACCTGTGGATTTCAGTGTGTCTCTGACTTAGATGGCAAATGGGACAGGAAGGGATTCCTTCTCTGTGGTTGGTCCTTCATAACTATTAATACTTGTTTCTGGAAATGACGAACAGGTGCAAGAAGTCAAGAGATATGCAAGGGCCAAAGTCCTCCTGTTTCATGCAGATTTCTGTGGGAAGTTTGGAAAGACCTGCACTGAACTGCCCTGTGCCTGGCTGTCTGTCTTCAGGGATTCTTCATATACCCAGTGACATGGGAATCTGACCCTGTTGTAAAATCTAGCTTCAGAAATTTAGCTTTTGTGGTTTTGCTTAAGTTTTCACATTTTCTGGTAACCCAGTGCTGTATTATCCTTCCCAGCCTACACTGTGACAGCATTTAGAAGAGCTGGGAATTGTTATCTCTGTGGGTTGTGTAATGCCCTACACCTAAAATTCAGATTATTATTTTGCTCCTGCTTATTTCAGCTAATAGAGCCAGCTAATAAGATTCTTTTACTGTATGCTCCCAACATATGTTACAGAGCCAGTGTTAGAGTCTCCTCATAGATGTTTGATGCACTAACAGGCACTGGAAGAGTGGGAGGGAAAGCACAGGTTGGGAATTTCAGCCTATTTAACAAGCTGGTTTTACCTTTGCCTGACAAAGGAGGTAGAAGGAGAGGTTATATCACAACTGTATCCTGAAGATCAAGCCACCTACATTCTTCTGGTTTGATTAGTCTGATCCAGCATTTCAGTTTCTGGCTTCCAAAATGGATTTTTTTTATGGGATTCTGCTGCACAACAGTGAAAGAAAATAGATTGTGCTCTAATCCTGAATTTTACTCCATGTCATAGTAAAATAAAGATAGAGAAGGTGGCTAATTAGAGACCCTGTGTAAGAATATTTGTAGAAGATGCTGCAGATGCCATTGCAGAATTTAAGTTCCAAAGGTTTGGAGACAATACCTACATGTTCTATACTGTAAAAACCTACAGGTTTTTGTTGCCATAATAGACATTGGTCTTGACTTGGACTCCCTCAGATGTGGTAATGAATATTACAATGATACAATCAAATAATGAAATGATCATTACTGCTGCCCGTGGGTGTTGTGCATGTGTGCACTCTTGTTGCTACAACCAAAATAAATCATAGCAAACTATGATTCCCTAATTTAGTTATACTTGGCGTTAGCACTGGCAAATGCCCAGGACTCCACAGACTTTTTACAAGTGAAGAAAGGCCCAGTTTTCTATTTTCACACCTCTTTTTTTTTTTCTAGACATACCCAATCCGAGAAGCAATTGGGTTTTGAGTGACAAAAGTTCCAATGTCATCACATGAGTTGCAGTAGAGCTTCCTGAGATGTGAAGATTTGTACTTTCTCTTTATTTTGAACGGTCTTACATTTTATGGAAGGAATTCTCAGATGTCCAAACTGAGAAAAGGGGTTGGAGTATACTATCGACACCTACCAGGTATTTGTTACTTCCAATCAGAGTGCAGAGCTGAACAGTGAAGTCTTCAGAGCTCACCTTATTCAGGTCCAGCTGACTGGTAGCCTAAGTAAATAAAGTGATTCCACTCCAAGAGATCTTAGGAGATTTGATTTCATCACCAATGTAAGGATTTCTGAGGACATGCAGAACTCCTATTCTTTTTAAGTTACTTCTGATCATAATTACTTTCCAGGAGAATGAGATTTTATATCTTATTGTGTTACTTATATTGTGATTTGGGTGATTGAGAAGGCAGAGCATGCATTTGCTTTTGCCTTTTCTTGGTCAAAAATTCCCTTTGTAATCAGCCGCTTACTCTCATTGACTGTAATGGAAAGAAAACAGTCCTTGACACACAAAGGACTGATGGGAAAGGTCAGATGAATGAAGAGCTCTTTGGAGCAAAAGCTGGGTTTGAGGAACAGGATAAAGCAAGCTACAAACCCAGGACAGAGTGAGCATCCTAAGTGGGATTTGGTATCAGCCTGAAGGCAATGCATGGTTGGTTGTGCAAAAGAAAGAAATCCAGTCAAATCCTGCTCTCATTACAGAGGCCTTTTGAGTCAAAGATATGAGAGACTGTTCTCTCATCTTAAAGGGAAAAAACTCATAGCAGGAGCAATATGCCTTCTTCTTCTTTTCATTCTTGTAGTTGTTTTCCAATCTTAAAAAGTAGGCGAACATTTTCTACCCAGGCTGAGCATCCTCAGGGTAAGGAACTGACTGACTCAGCCATGTATCAACTTACAGTGTGTATATCCCTATGATACAAGTCAACGGGCATTTGTTTTGTGTGCCATAAAAGACCAAGAAAACCTATCATTATTATTACTATTAGTTTTATTGTTTTGAAGGCTAGTATTGGGTGATTGTGAATATCTTTTTTTTTTTTTAAGAAGGGACTGATAAAGAAGATTAAGTAATCTCATAATTTTTAATAATGAGTACTGCATTTGTGGATACTGCAGAATGTAATATTATGGCTTTTGGGACTGTGCATGCATTTTATAGGGGAATAAATAAATAATCGTTTGTGACTTCAAAATGTAACAGTCCTCATCAGGGAAGGGCAGAGAAATGAATGTTGATTCAGAAGGGAACTACCGTTCCAACTTGCCATAATTTTAACAAGAAGAGATCTGTAGAGTGCTTACAGAAGAACAATGTGTAGTTAATACTTCAAGTTAAGTACTGGCTTGACTTTTTTCCTCTTTATTCTTGGATCCAATTATGAGCAATCTACAGAAATAGTGACAAATTATTGAAAGTTTTCCAAATTTCAGACCTTTTTTAAGGTAATGAGAAGGAGCCTTAGATTTTAATACCTTTATATCTTTTTTCACTTTTCATATCTCGATGAACTTCCTTATACAATTCACCTCTGAACTTTCACTATAAAATCTGATTTATTGCTTCAATTTATGGCTAGCTGAATATTGATTTACTCACACCAAATGATAACATGTGCTAAGAGCAGTCCCATAGGAGCAGTGGACTTACTTGGACAGTAACATACAACTTAGATTTTCAAATTCTGGACTTAATGTCAATAGTATGGGTTAATTTGAAAAGCTTTCCAGAGTTTGAGAATTATTGATGTTCCCTATTTTGAGGAAAACCAGGTTGAATTAGTCATAATGAAAATATTTTTGGAACTTTTGTTGGATATGAGAGTTTACTGTTTGCTTTGGATGTTAAAAAGAATTGTGTTTTACCTCCCTTACTGAGAAGCAGCAATTCACATGAATAGTCAGTGATACTGCTCACAGAGGAGAGCTGAATCCTCTTCTGGCCTTTAATAATTATAGATCATATTGTGCCTCTTTCTGTAAAACAGACCACCTCACTTCAGGAGGTACACTGCTGACCACTGGTGTGAAATTCAACTTTCAACTAATATAGTTAGCTATGAAAGGACTGAGTGCAATCATAAAATTCTTCTAGGGGATTTTTGTGGTCTTTTCTAGGTGTAGAAGACCCAACCTGTCATGCAGGGAATTCCTGGAGTTTCAGGATGAATGCCAGTCTAGATTCTTTGGCCCAAAAATTGTTCCTTGGACAGCCAGAAAATTATAGCATAGTCTATGAAAATGACATCTTCACCTTTCTAGTTCATACTAAGAAGACATTGGTCTTTCAGTGAAGTTAATTACACAGGTTGAGTATTGAATTAGTACACAGCTGCCACGAGTTTTCTTCTCATGAAAGAACCAAGTTATGCTTGGATGTGGTAGAGAACACATTTGCTAGGAAAGACCATGGGAGTTGATGTGGGAACATCAGTTACCAGTGTTGCAGCCAGACTGCATCACCTGTGCTGCAGCCAGAGGAGTTGTGGGGAGGTGTATTTTGCCTCAGGACAGTGCCTGGCACTGCAGCACACCTCAACCACATCACCCCTCAAGCACATTCCACCTTCCAGAGTAAAAACATAAAATCAGAGAATGGTTTGAGTTGGAAGAGACTCTAAAGATCTAGTTCCAAATTCCCCACCATGGGCAGGGACACCTTCCACTAGACCAGGTTGCTTGAAGCCTCATCCAGCATGGCCTTGAACACTTCCAGGGATGGGGCATCCACAGCTTCTCTATATAAGCTGTTCCAGTGCCTCACCACCCTCACAGTAAAGAATTTCTTCTGGATACTTGAGCTGATGGAGAACTAGTATATCCTGCAAAGGATCATCTCATACCAAGACTAAAGAATGAGGAGGGCAAGATGGTCTTAGAGTATGCCTGTCCTACATTGGAGACCTAGACAAAACTGCTGTAGATGACATTCTCTTTCTGAACACTTCTAGGCTGAGTGCTCTGAAGCATGTGTGCAGTCAGTCTGCTCTAGAGAGGCAAGCCATCTACAGAGGACAGAGGCCAATCTGTTTTACTTAGCTGGGGATCCATGCACTACTGTCTGAGGTGGGTGCCATTAAGAGTGTGGATGCAGCCTTTGGAACTTCCACTGATGCTACATTTCAAGCATATGGAAAGCATTCCAGCAAAATTTTTTATTAGCACCCTGGAAAATCACTCTAGTTTGGAGAAAAACTATTAACAATTGAGCAGATGCAAGGAGTCTCTACCACTGGTGGCTTTGTATGGTTTATATTTAGTTGCTTAGATGGTGCTTCGTTGTAGAGTTTATCTGTGTTTTCAAGAGTCCATTGGCATTTTTTGGTTAAAGATTAGTTCACTGCATGATTATACTTACACGTGTCCTTCCCTCTTCAGAATTCCTTGTGAGATGATAATTTTCCACTCCTGAAATGTTATATCACCTTTTAAGAGAGAAGTATTAGTCAGGAGCTAGTGGATACACACTCTAGGTGATGCATTTATCATTTTAGGGTATAGAGAGCAAGGGCAATATTTGTTGAAAGTATTAGATACAAGCCATTGAACAAAAAATAGCAGTGGCACTTCCAGGGGGGCAGACATACCAGAAATAAAAAGATTTTCTGTCACTTCATACACAGAACTGAGAGTGCTAGCAATTAGCTAACACTAGAGCCCATGGCTCTTTCCAGGTGTCCAAAGCATGAAGGAGCCAGTGTAAATGGATATCACAAAGCAAGAAACAAATAACCAAACTCAGTGCTTCTGTATACTCTGACTCAGAATAATTTCACTCAATAATTATTAGTAGCAATATTTGACTTGTATTTGACTTGAACTTGCCATCTTAATGTTAGTCTTTGACACAGTAAATATTCAGTTTTCTGTTTACCTTCTTCATGTTAATGTTTTAAAGTTTATGCTGTAGTAAATAATAAAATAGTACATTTTTATTAGATTGAGTAGACACTTTTACATTCAGTTATTAGCTGTTTAGACATTGGTAAATGTGATGTTCTCAGAGATGCTGATCTTTGGATATCCTTTTTCTCTCCAAATGCACATTCCAAACCACATGCCATTTACCGTCTTTAAATCTTACGTTTTCAGCCATCTTCATCCCCCTCCTTTTTTTTTTTTTTAACTCTTGATCAGATTTTATTTGTGCCTGCAGTCTTTCAGTGTTTGTTTTAGTTGTGGACAGTGTGCATGGATATTTCATTAATGTTCAGAAGCAGCATTCTTTATGATTCCTTATGATTCTTTATCCTTTCCCTCAGAACAAAGATCTGAATTAGTGTAAAGTAAGTATATAGGGAACTTTTATAGTGGGGTTTTTTTCATCAGTAGAGAGCTAGTACAGCCTTCCAGAAACTCATGGCAGGACCCTGAAATGATCATCACAGATGAGTGGCTGATTGCACAGCTGAATCAATCTGTGATTACATTACAATATAAGGGCCAGTCTCTGCAACCCCTTATTCATGCAAGCAATCTTAATGGAGGCAAAGTTAAGAAGGAGAAGAAAGCTGAAATCATCAAATTCCTTTCAAGCATAAAGAACATCCTATGGAGTGAAGGGGTTAATGCCTTGTAGACTGCCATTTCTCCACATTTTCCATCAGCTGTATACAACATGAAGTGAAAAGAAAAAATGTAATAGTTGCTAATGGCTTAAGCAAAAGCAACTTCTGTAAAGCTTGCTCCCCTAAAAACTATAGGTATTGCTGACTGATTCACAATTCAGAGGATATTTCTCCCAGTAATCTTGTTTAACTTTGAAAAACTAGTGAAAAGTTCCTTAATCAGGAGTTGCTGCTACGGTTGGATATTTTGTGGCATATCCATCTGAAGCTTTTACTTGAGAAAGCAGTATATTCTGATGTCATATTTTTAATGCCATAAAAAGTATAATTGCACTTAGCCCATGTTTCCATCATTACCCCTAGCCCAGCTTGAATATGTGAAAACATGACATAATGGATTCAAGAGGCAGGGGAATACCTGATTAAAATGTTGGCATAGGAATACATAATGGTTTGGGCAGCATGGCTACAGCATTGCTTACTTCATTATTTCCAAAAGCATTTGAAAATCCATACTTAAACTGTGAGTTTAATAAATCCTGTCCCTATGCAAAGCATTTAAGCTTATGCTCAGTTTGAAAGCTGTGGTCAAGTTGTACTGATGTGGGTAGAAGCAAATATAGGGTGATGCAAAGCTCACTGGTACCTGAGGGGGTGTATCAGAGAGACTTTTATTCAGAGCATTTGCTAAAATAGGGAAATTAATTTGTTCATTCCGTGGCTCTCTTATGTACTCCTAACAAGGACAGGGCAGTATTTGGGTGAAAAAAAATACAGGGAATGCAGTCTGTGCCTTACCTGACCTTAGATTTTGCACAAGGATTAGAAAAAGTTTTTGAAGTGTATTCCAGAAAGGAGTATCTGCCATTTTCCCCCACTTCTTTGGCCTATAGTAAGAATAGTCTTGTTTCTCTCTCTGAAATGCAGGTTCTCCTCTAACCCCTAACTGCTACCACCTACCAGCTCTGCATGTGGGTTAAGGGAACAATTTCAGGATCACCTTTGGGAGCCATGAAAGTTATTGAATAATCAGGAGATGGATGAAGGGTGTAGGAAGAACAAGTTAATTTAAAATTTCTACCTTTTTTTTAATGGATAATATCTGTATGTACAAGTATGGAAAGGTTCAATTTGGGCTTTAATGAGCTTATTTCCCTTATGCAGCACATAGAATGCAGGAGGCAGTATGGCTTTCAGTCTTTCCAATGCCCTTTCATTTTAGAAACAGGTAAGAAAAGGTTCCTACTGGACACTGATCCAAGGGTTCAGGAAGGATGCGTTTGTTTAGGAATTAGTACCATAAAGGTATCTAATAAAGGCTGCATGTGGTCTCGGTATTGATCCTCAGCACTGATCAACAGCAAATTCCAACTGAAAACAATATAAAGCTTCCAGTCTGCTTTTCAAAGAGGCTTTAAAACAGACTTTTGAATATGCACACACTGAAGCAACAAAGCAACAGGAAATTCAGAGGTTCAGGACTGTGGTATAGATAACACTTGTTGGACCAGAGTCCAAGGAGTTAAACATCACTTGTACTCTTAAAGAAGTTTCAGGCTAGAATGTTGCAAATCTTGATGTTTGTCTCAGGGTCTTGCACAGAAACACTTATGCACAGTTCTATTCAAGGCTATGCAGGTTGGTTATGGTTTGGCAGCCTCAGAACTGCATTTACATACTCTTTTGCTTTTATGTTCAAATAAGTTCTCCTGAATATTTAGGCATTACTGCAAAGCTACAGGAAGAGGGATGGTATATTTCCCATAGGCTCCATGGCTTTATGGGACTATGGACTATGGGGCCTATCTAGTGTGAAGTGAACTCCATCATAAATTGGAAGAAAAACAAGAATGGAAAAATGTCACAGAAATAATCTGCTTCTCAGGCAGGTGTAATTTTTTGTCACTAGCCAGTAATGGGGGACGTTCAAGCAAAGATGACTTAGTGCTGTGTTTGATAAAATGTAGTAATCTTGGCTGAGGAAATTCATTCAGATATTAATAAAAATGGAAAACTGAAATCATGGCATTTTCAGGTGAGTAACAAGGCTTTGTCTTCCTTCCTGCAATTTACTGTCCTTCATTACTGAGGCCCAAATGACAATGTGGATAAATGACTATTATCACAGCACCCGGCTTTATATGTGTTGTGCAGTGGTAGGAAGAAAATTAATACAGAAGCAACAACCAGATGAATTCTTTGTGATATGCTGCATCCTAAACTGACTTTTTACTGAATATTTACACTTGTATATCTCTGTGTCTAAATAAGAGATGTTCTTGTTTACTGTATGATTTCATCAGCTCCTGCAGCTTGAAAGACCACAAGGCACCCTGAGCTCTAACATGCAAAAACTGATATATTCTCAGTGTAGAGGGATTGTACAAGACCCCTCCCATTTCCCTCCAAAATAACTACCCCCAAACCCCTTGGACTTCTGGAGTCGCTGATGTGTCTTCTTGATTTCACCTTTGGGGAAAAAAAAAAAAAAGAAGATGTACAGCTGAACACTGCATTGAAAAGAGAGAGGGGTGGGGGAAAATATGCTCCTAAAATGTTTTGAAGGGTATAAATTACCACCTTTTTCTGTTAGCTGTGTGCAACAAATTCAGTCTGGGCATTAGTTATCCGAATTAACTCTTCCTTTTATCTAACGTAAAAAGCACTGTCACACTCTTAACTAATGTTTCATTTTTGTTTGTAAATGCAATATTGGGTGCTTAATTAGGCCAATAATTATTCACACATTAGTGTGAACTTTTTGAAATATAATGGTAACTTGTTAAGTGTATAATTATTACCACTGATAATTAGCAACTTTTTTTTTATGTGCATCACTGGTCCTACAGAAAAACACACTGTTTGCAGTACTGAGTGGTGGAATTCAAGGGAATTGGCATCCCACAAAAACCTCAACCTTCCTCAGCTAGAAGTGTTGTAGTCTTGGATACTCAGTTGTACTGTACATTTCTTAAGCTATTTTGCTACTATTTTGAATTTCTTGCTAACTCAATACTTTCTGTTGTCTTTTCAATAAGAAAATTTCATCCTTTCTGTAATTTTTATGAAAACCTTTAGCATTCGATTCCACTGCTGAAATTCTCTGTGAGGAAGTATATTTTTAAAGATCTATGCTTGATGCATATTTTCCATTTCGCTCTAGAAATTTGAATGACAAAATACAAAAGAAAACTTGAAGATAAGATATTAATTTCTGCTGAAAAGTTTAGAAGTATTTCTCTAGCCTGATCTATTCTTTTTATTACCATATGAGACTGTGTTGCATATAAATTTTTATGTGTGTGTGTCTATATATATGTGAAGGCATCTATCTATATATGTTCTCTATATATAAAATTTATGTGCTCACTCATTCTTTAATACAACATTAAATACAGAACTATATGTTATACAACATTATGGCTTCCCTATTATTCACTCAGAAGTTAAACATTTCAGAAGGTACATCAGAGGTACATCATGTAAGAAGAGAATCCTTCACATGTTGCAGTCTTTAATTGGGTGATGATGTACTACTTCTCAAATAATGGATCCATGTGCAGATTTAACTTTTGGAAGTTGCAGTATTTTGAAAATAGAAAGTTCTCCAGTTTCTACCCCAGGAGCTTAATCTTATGTGGTTCAAAGTCAGTGAGAGCATTCCTATCGACTTCCAAGCTGCAGGATGCAGAACTCCACTGCCTAAAACAGTCCATCCTCTGTGCAAAGGTAACTTCAAACCATGAATTTTCAAACTTTCTCTTCATTGTTTCACAGGTATAGTAGCATTTACATGAGCTTTATTTTGAACCATTTATTATTTTATAATAAAAAATATTTATGAAAACATTTGCTGGGGTTACTGATCAGTTCCTTTCCAATGATAGAAAAGAATTCTATATTTACTCATCTTCACACATAGTAAGAGATCATAGTAAAAAAATTACTATCTAATTTTTAGAGGAAATTTAGAGGTTAGCTTTTTTTTAACATAAAATTTCTGAAGAGAATTTTGATTTCTATTTTTTAAAAACCACAATTACAAATAGTTCTAAATAAAAATATTTTTTATTGGGTTGATTTACTTTAGTCCTTAGTAGAAGTTGTAAACGAACCCTTTTACATACACAATTCTCTTTGGAATTATCTTCACAGATGTAATTCATACTATATTTTCATATAGTCTTCCATTTCATCTAAAGAGAATCTGTAGCATGCCAAAAACTGTGTATCCAGCTAGAGAGGTCCTAATGTTTGAAGCTATCTAGATTTGATATTTATCTAGTTTGGGCTCTTAGAAAATTTCCACAATTATAAATTTTGGATAAAGTTTCAAATTTGGATTGCTTATTTGAATGAAATATAAAGAACTTTAGAGGTGGTATCTAGATATAGTTTTTCCCTAACCAAGTTGCAAAGCAGATGAAAAGAAATAAAACCAAAAGAGAATCATCAAGAGGAGCAATTAAAAGCCAAATAGTTCCCTATTGTATTAGAGTGGCAATAACTTCTGTTGCTTTGATTTACAGCTTTGTAAATTGGGAATATCATGGCTGTTTCTGATGTTTACACAGCACTTAATGGATCACTATAATTATCTACATGCTAAGTATTTCAGCCACACATGCTCTTTTAATGGCAATACCCAGACATGCATATCGAAGCAGTGCAAGATCACAATTTTTTCATACTTTGTCTGAGACAAGAAGGGAAGTTTTCAATAATTCTCTTTCCTCTGCTTTGAATTCATGAATTTAGAACAGCTGGTACCTGGAACAACAATGTAGTGGAGGTTTTGAGGGTAAAGATACTCTTGTACTTTGTTTCTGCAAGAGCTGGATACAGGAACTTGAGGGCCGGTGCATTCAGTTCGTGGGGAGGATTGTCACTATCCCCAGTACACACTGGGCTGGACAGGAAAGCTGCTCTTTGATCTCTGTTTGCATAGATTATTCAATGAAACTAAAATCAGGTTTCTAAGTACAACAGGCCTGGAATACTAATACTGTATGTAATATGTAACCATTGGGCTGTATTTTGTTTTTTTTTAATTTTTTTTTTTTCTTTTTTGAAATAAGGATAATAGATAAGGAAAGAGGAAGTAGAACCTTCCTTTTAACTCCTTCAGCCTTGCTTGTTCTTTGTCTGGCTCGGTCCTCTGGAAGACATTGTGCTTTAGGAGATTATCATCTGTGCACACTTGGCTGGAAGAAGATAGCTCTCTCCATGCTGAGCTCGAGTTAATATATGCTGCCTGTTAGTAAACCTTTCTAATTTGGGTTCAGCACCATGTTAACTTTAATTAGATGGCTTCTAATTCAGAGCTGGCTCATACCTTGGCTCCTATCTCCATTCAAGGGAAGTGTCAAATTTGGCTGCCCACAGTGATATGACAAATCCCCATAGTTATTACTGAATTCTTTACTGGGTTGGTATCACTTGGCACTATGACTATAGTGGCCTGACTTACTAGAATCAGTGTGAATGTTTATTTTCCATCAGATGTTCAGGGAGTCAGTTGAATGTACATTAAAACATTGCATCCTTTAGTCAGAAACATAAAGGAAAATACTGTATTTGTTGCATTTTTATGTCCACAACATAAGTTGTGTAACAGAAGTTACCACAATGGCAACACAAACTTTATCAGTAAATAATAGAAACATGAGAGAAGAATAGCCAACAGTGTCATAAAGCTAAGAAGAATGTATTTTTATTTGTATTGAAGAGAATGTAATGTTCCTTTTATTTTCTTTTATTTATATTTTCTTTTCTGTTTTAAAATAATGATAAGAGCAATTGACATTTGCCAAAAGCAGATGATGTGTCAGCTTACCAGAAATTCCTTGTCAAGTCCAGGCAAGTGTAAAAAGGCCAAACTTAATATTAATCGGTCATTTTAACATACCAAAAAGGCTAAATTGCTTCATATGATGAAAATTCTTATTTTTTCCATGTTCAGAATATCTTTTCCCAATGCAACTACTTTACCACTGTTCAGTGACCATGCAATGGAAATGAATTTCATATTCTTTCTCCATCGTTGCAAATTATTTTAATTACTTCTGCAAAGGGTAATTGACACAATCATCAGAGGTTAACAGATCATTTGGGAACGTTTATTTTGCCAATTTAGCCCTTCTTTAAACGTCAATATTAAATTATTTTATTTTTTGTTACAAATATTATATATCAAACAGCTGTAGTGAATATGACTGTTTTCTAGGCGAACTTGTGACCTCAGGGTTCATGTGTTAATACATTTGTTCAGGCTACTAAAACTCAACTGAATGTTAATGCAATGTTTCAAATACTATCCTCTGAAGTCTTTTGTAAGAACAATATATTTATATTGTAGCATGAGACTGTATTTATGTAATGAGAAAGCATAATGTGCTCAATAAATATTGAAGTTCTTGGCCTCCTGCTGAGCATTTGATATCGAAATATACCTAGTTATAGACTTTGAAATTGATGCCCCTTTTCATTCTGGGCTGAATATGCACCTTTGTTACAGTAATTTCACTTTGCATCTCTGCACATAATTATTGTGATTCTGATTCAACAGGAAAACAATGAAGAGAGGTAAAGGGAGAGTTCTGTGTGAGCATTAGGCAGTGTTACATTGTTTTGATGAAACTGGAAAGTTTTGAAGGACTAAATCAGTAAATATTGCAAAATGTCCAAAATGGGATTTCAGACAGTTGTTTTCTAGTTGTCTGTTATCCTCACAATATTTGGAGCTAAACTTCGTGAAGGAAGTGTAAAAGACAAGCAAGCTTTTGGCCTTTGTGGTCTCTCCTACAGCACAATAAGGGATCCTGTATTAAGGATCTATCACCCGGAAGCTCCAAGCCCTTAGGTACTGATATAGACACCTGAGTAAGGAAATGCAGCAAAGGTATAAGAAAGACTTAGGTCTTCCTAACCCTAAACTCAGTATCAGTTTCTTCATGTGTGTTAACTCTGCTGAGAACTCTTAATTAACTCCCAAGGAAAATGGACTTGGGAAGGTGATGGACTCTTTTCATTCTGTGCTGAATCATCATTGTAATAAGTAGCTAGCTACAATCTTTTGCTCCATGAATGTGTATATGTTTTTAATGTTCATCTTAGTGCTGAAATGACCTCAAAACGTTATTATTTTGCATTGGGATAATGAGCGTCTCAAGGAGACCTTCACAAGCTGAGCAGATCCTTGGCCCCTTGGAAAGAGTTGCAATAAAAGCACTTTGAGGATGTACTATTTTAGCAACACTCCTAGATTTGGAAGGGCAGTGGTGGTCCCCTAGAGGGCAATTCACTTTGCTGGCACCCTAGGAGAGCAGACTGTGCCTACAGGATAGTCAAAGCCTATGCCTAGTTCTGCTGAGAGAGTCATTGTCATGAAGCAAGTTCTTTCAATCAAGTTAAGAGCAGTGCATTTCTCATTCACAAAATTTTGGCCCCTGTGAAGCCAACAAGTGTTCTGTTATCGTCTTGCAGTGTGAAAGGTGTTTAAGCCCTGAACCTGCAATAAGCTAAATGGTTGAGTTCAGAAAGTGTGACAAATTACTATTTCACAGAAATTAGTGGGCACGTGGGATTAGTCTGGGTTTTTGGGGAGGAAGGTTTTCCAAGACACTTGGGAAGTTATCCCCATTTCAGTTGAATCTAGCTACAGAATTTCTCCTTTGTGTAATAGCAGATCTCTCCCAATGTCCTTATAATGGCTCCTTCACTGTAAGAAAAATAAAAGGACCCAGGTCCAGCTGCTTGGGCACTGTCGATCCACTGACTTCAAGATCTGCTGAAAAATCAAAACCAAAAGCATGCACAGAGTGGCCTTCAAACTTGATGTATAATTAACTTAAAAAATTAAAAATAAAAAAATCTATGCCAGTTCAAATCCTCATACTATACGGTATGATGTAAACTGACATGCCAGCACTGATGTTGCCAGACTTGCATCAGTCACCAACCTGATTGTCTCATGCATTGGGCCACTGGTGCCAGAGACATAAAATGAAATTACAGACAGTGCAGTTTTTCAGTGTAGTGAAACCAGACCCTTTTCAATTCTCATCAGATCACTTTCTTAGGACACACCACCTTCTAAAATTTAACTTTGATTTTATGACTTGGCTCAATAAAGGGTCAGAGTTGCCAGTGCGATGATGAAATATTTTTACATGAAGTCAGTACCACTTAAGGTTATCAGTAAGCCTCTCTTTCCCATCACTTTAAATGTACAGGTTTCATACACACACTTCTCTGACATATGTCTTCTGTAGACATTAACACTCTCACTGATCTTCCACAAAATATGATTCTGATTTCTTTTTCCTAAGATGCAGAAACATTGTAATCAACTTTCTATGGAAAAATTCTATGGACTACATTCATTTCAGATGTATCCCAGCAATAACAGCTGTGATGTGTTGCCAGTGAGAGGGTGGGTTGTTCCACTCACTAGTTGTGGGTCTTCATTTGGTCTTCTGACTCATAAGGAACTTTTGCTATGGTTGTTTTCAAATTGCAATCCTCCTCTTTCCCTTCTTTTCCCAATGCCATTTCTATACACTTGCCTATTAATTTGCTTCCCTTCAATAATTTTCCTTCTGCAGTAATATAGGGGCTTATATTCCTGTCTCATTTTCCCTGAGTTTGCACCACTGTCTTCACTGCCCTTCACTTTGTTAAACTCATTTACATCTCTGTAAGGAGTGAGAGAGAAATAGCACCCTTCAGTGCCCCATTAGCTCATCTCATTGCACAGGTGTAAAAGACAAGATATGAGATTGTCGGGAATTAGGTCTGGTTCAAGCTACTCAGGCATTGAGTTATGCTTGCAATTTGAGGTTCAGAAAACACTGGAAACTGCCAATTTTCATGTTGTGCAATGGTATGGAATAGCATAAAATCTTACTTTGATCCACAGTCAGTACTTATTTCTGTGCTGTAGCAAATTCTGAACAAGCCTAAATTTAAATGGAAGTTTGTAACCCCTGAACTGGGCAAAATTGTCCTTGAAATATTAGGTTTTGCTGCAAACAATTCATGCTACTCTGCATATATTCTTTTGTTTTTAAACAATTCAGTCTTCTGTAGGTTCCCAGGCATAGGTTAATACTGTTGATACGTAAAAATTTTTGCCTAAACTGGCTATTCTTCCTTCATTACGAGGGCATTTGGTCACCTATCTGTTTCTGAACCATGGAAACAACAACATGATAGAAAAGTAGGAGTCTGTTCACTGTGACAGCTTAGAAACTGAGTTCACCCAGCAACAGCTTTGAGAGCAGCTGAGGTTTGTGTGGACATGGAGGTTTGGGACCTGAGAGAGAAGATGGACAGCTGAGGATGGCAGTCACCAACCCTTTGCTGGTAAGCCATCTTGCTTGTGCTGTCAGATCTTTACATGTTGGGTGTATTTTGAGGTCATTAATTATTTTGAATTCATTAGTTATTCTGTTCATTTATCCAGGCTTCTATTTAGAAATCCAGTGCATCTCAAAGTTTTTGTTTGATGCTAGTTTATTAGTAAAGTTATTACACTGAATCACTTACAAACTCTCAGAACTTTGCTCTAACAATTATCTTTAACTGTGCACTTCTCAGAATAAGCTTACACAGTGACCTGAATGATATACAGTGTTTTGCCTTGGTTTTAAAAATATCTGCATTCTGTCTTTGTAGACATGTTCAGACCTGGGCTGTATGTAGTTCACAATATCACATAATGGTTGAGGTTGGAAGGGACCTCCAGATCTCGTCTGGTCCAACCCTCCTGCTCAAGCAGGGCCATCCATTGCCTGCTGCCCAGGACTTTGCCTTCCTCCACCACCTCTCTGGGCAACCTGTGCCAATGCACAGTCACCCTCATAGGAAAAATGTGTTTCCTGATGTTCAGAGGTAATCTGTGTTTTCGCTCATCCTGTGTCTGGGCACCTGTGACTGGCTCTGTCCTTTTTGCACCCTCCCTTCAGGTATTTGTAGAAATTAATGAGATCCCCCTGAACCTTCTTTTCACTGGGCTAAACAGTCCCAGTTCTCTCAGCCTTTCCTCATAGGAGATGTCCTCCCGTCCCTTAATCCACTTCATGGCCCCTTGCTGGACTGTCTCCAGTAGCTCCAAATTCAGACACCTATGCATTTTTTGGGGTAAAATTTAGCCCTGTGGCTTATTTACTTATTTATTTGTTTGTTTTAATCATTCTGGCTATTTTAGGAACACGTAAAGTAGAAAAGTAATGAGAAAATAAGAATAACTAATTTACTTTCAATTTCTTTTTTCCTGCTAGATCTGCTTAAGTGGCTGTGGTCTTGTTCTAAGTCATTTAAGAAATGAACAAAGGAACAACTTATATGGGAGATTAATGAGTGTGAGGGGCTTTGGTAATATGGTGCTAAGTACCATAGAAATGTTATAAATACCTAAAAATTCAGCGCAGAGAAGTATGGGCAAAACTCCAAATTGTTGTCAGTACTGTAAGATGGAAAATAAAACCCTTAATGGGCAAAACCTCTACCTGTTATTGGTAAGAAGCACTAAAAGTAGCCATTCTTAGGAGCACTTGTGGTTGACTAGCACTTGTTATGCTGCAGGAGAGGAATAGTAGTCCTGAGGAAGAGGTTTTTCTTTGTCATATCAGCAGTTTTAAGTAGAACACAGATGCTTTATGCTTCCAGGCTTGGTTACATTAGAAGATGTACTAAGCACAGTGCAGAGGATTTTTTTTTTAAAAGTAAGAGATGTGCTAGGAATGTACAGTGAGACTAGTGGAATTTTACTTCTCTCGCTTGTAAAACTTTTCACTTTTGCACTTTTGTGCTTCCAGTTGAGATCAGTGCAAAGTCAGATGTGTTCACACAAGTCAGACAGGCCACAGAGTACAATAGCAATTAAATATTAAGTGTGCATATAACTAATTAATTAGTGCCATAAGGAAACATATGTTTTGGTTCCTTCCTGGAGCCAATTACCACATGCCTGTGTTGTAAGGCAAAATGAGAAGTAGCCCCATGCTGAAATAGCAGTTACAAAACAACATGAGAAAGAAGGAAGCAAGTATGTGCTGACCAAACCAATGGATGCAGAGCTGCAATAAAGGAAATAATTATCAATGAAAGTTCTATTCTGAAAAGAAAGCTCGAGCTGCCTTCAAGGGGCAACTTCAGATCATAGGTGCACTTGCACAACTTTTTTTTTAAATTAGCATACAATGCATGTTGTGGCTCATGACTGAAAAAAAGAATCCTTCTAATAACTCCATCAAAGCTGAAATGAAGATAGGTTTTGATACTTCCTTTTTTTGCTTGGTTTGGGTTCATATTTTTGTATTTACAGTGTCACTTTGATTCACTTATGCTCAGTCTTGAACTGTGGTTTCCCTGGTTGTCTTCCCAGCCCCCAAACAGCTCATTTCTCCCAAGAAGGAGTCTGAGCAAAACTGAGCAAATAGTTTTATGCAGCATCAATACAGAGATAGGCAATGGGGTTTTGGCCAGGGTGCTTCTAAAGAGTCAGTAAAGACACAAATCTGTCTAGGCTCACCAGCTGACCTGAGGGCTGGGGTTTGCTCCCTTCAAAGACAGAAGAGACTTCGCAATTCTTCCTCACTTTTAGAAGGTGCAGAGGTGGCCTGTTCCCCAGTCTTTATTCTGCTGGTGTTTCATTAACCTCAGAATCTTGTCACCTTGAAAAATGCTTCTTCAAATGATGTAACCAGGCTTTAAGGCACAATTGCTTTGTTTCATCTGCCATGCAAATTATTTTTCAAGCAGCATTAAAAATAGCATGCTCTCAGTCACTGAGAACATGGACAGAGTTCAGCTGCAGCTTGGGGACTGAATGTTGGCAGAAAATTTGTGCCATATTCATTGAATATTTGCACAAGCAAGGATTATGTCAGTGACAATAGTACAAATTTGTATGTTAAATATATGAATGCCTTCCAGCAAATGACAGAGTGACTGGTAATACCTTCTAACTCCGTGATTTGCTTCAAACTTAGGTGTTATTTTACCCAACTCCTGACATGAAGATGTGGATAGCACAAGTAGGTTTAAAATAAATCGCTTCAGAATTCTTCATTCTCACCTTGCATGAATACACTTCACCAAATACATTACTACTCTGTATTTCCCTCAGACATAACTGAACAGGATTTAAAAAACTTTAATATGGCTTTATAATTTTTATATTCATGAATACAAATCCATAGTTTGTTCACACTTAACATAATCCAGGTACACATTTTTCCTGTGCACTCATTCATGGAAAATGTAACACAGATGAAAAAAACATATTAGACTCATGGTTTTTATATTTGACCATCTGTGCTTCTTGATGCCAAGAAAATGTTCTTTTTCTTTGCTCCTATCATTTATTGACATTCTTAGCAGGTGGGGCTTTTATGACCTTTTATTATTTTACCTACTTTTAGTCCTTTTCACCCCTCTTTAGGTCCATGGCAGTATTTTAAGACTATGACCCTTTCTTTCCTGCTGTTTTCTTGCAAAACAGCACTCTGTTCACTCATTTTCTGAGCATTCTGTTCACTCATTTTATTTCTCATCATGACAGCTGCTGTCCCCTCTGGCTTTTCTGCTTCCACCTTGTGGCTTGTTAAGACTGCTACTTTAAACTTGAGCACTCCTCATTTCTCCACCACCTCCTCTGCGTTAACTTTGGGAATCTGTGCATTGAGCAGCCAGCCTGCTGAAGCTGTGGATCTCCAGGGATGACCCCACTGCATTAGCAGTCATCTTCGTGTTTGTTCATCACAACTGTGCTGCTTACAGTTTGAATGTGACTCTGCCCCCAGTGTTCCTGCTGAAGAGGGCAGCAACTTAGTCACAGCTGAAAGGGTCAACACAAAGAAGAAAAGAAGGACTGGCCATCAACATCTAGAATTGACACTTGCTTCTGTTTCTGGGTTTTTGGAGGGTCTGTCTGTGTCTTTGTGGGCAAAACCCAGCTGGATAATCCAGGGGCAGCCCATCTCAGGAAGAACAGTAACCAGTTCTTCCCAGCAAACACACTTTCCAAAGGGGTCCACTCTTCTCCAAAGAAGGGCTCCCTGGTTCTGCTCTGAGCAGCATGTCACAGTCTGTCTCCTGCCCACACTCCCCCTTCAAGGACAGCCAAGGATTCCTGTGAACAGGCTTGTGAGGGTTGGCTTTGCTGGTTCTGCCAGAGGTCAGCCCAGATGTGCTGCTGGGCATACGTGATTCTGACCAAGCTGCACTGGGTGGTGTCAGGACTTACCTGGAAGTCTGGTCCTTAGGACCAAGCTCTGAGCCACTCCCACTCCTTGGTTTTTCACATGCAAAGCACTGCTAATTGTGGCCTTTGGTTTTCATTTTTATTTCTGAACTCATTTGGCAGGGTACTGTCTTGTACAGTTTAAGATGGGCCTCAAGGCTGTATTAATAATACTACGAGAAGGTGCTGGACATAATCAGGACAGGCCTTGGCATTCTTACAGAGAATAAAAATTCAGTTTTGATCCAAAACCACAGTTGGTACTCACAAAATCATCATGAAAAAAAGGTTTATTTAAAATCATCTTTGGTTGTCCAAGCTCTGATCTATACATGTCTGTACTGTTTCAGTTTGTTACATCAGGCAGATGTAACAAATAGGTAAACAATTTGTTGCATCTTTGATAAACTGGACAAAAGGAAAATAAGGATCATGTTCAAAACCCATTTAACAAAAACTCATCAAATTATTTGGTGTAATTGTGGTCTCCTGGATTTTGATTTTTTGCCAGACAATATTATTTAATGTACTCAGAAATGAAGAATTGGTATTCCACTGGCACAATGTATGAGAGCAATGTCAAAGCCATTTATAGCCTGTGTGACTGAGTTGCACATGAGTTTTAAGAAAATATTCTATTTAAACACAGTAGTGGGCATTTTTCTGTTGAGCATTATCAGGGATAACAATATTTCATTGGAGGCAGATGACTATCCAGAAACATAATTAATCATGATTATTTATGCCATACCTAATTATCAGGAAACAACCCCAGGGATACACTTCAGTTATATTTCAGAACCTTCAGATTATAATTACTTTGCTTTGTATTAAATATTCTTTCCATACTGTGAAAGAAGTTTAGAATGAATTTATGAAAAAATAAGGTCAAAAGGATAGAAATAAATAATGTTCAACCAAATAATGAAAATATGTGGATTTAGGGAAGTTCTGAGTAATTATGAAGAAGTACAATAATTTAATTCTCTTCATAATCAGGTAAAAGAAATGGCTTTCTACTGTATTTTGTAGTATATGAGCACACTAGCATAACAGTAAGGACTTTAAACCACAGACCTTTTAAAATTCTGTTAATGTGGTGCAAAGTGGATTAAAAGTTGGGAAAAAAATACAATGCTACCTAAGGGTTTGAATTCTCAAAGACTTTTCATTTGTAAATTTTGAAAGCTATTTTTCAGTGAGGACCTTTCATATTCTAAGGAGTTTTATAGCTTCTGGTGTTGCTGTAAAAATATTTAGATGTATTTTTGGCTTATTATTTATAATCCATTGTGTGTAATTAAAGCATTTAATAGGAGTTGTAAAATTAGGTAGGAAATGTACATGAGTATGTATGTCTGTAATTTACATTCCTGGTTGTTAACTATATTGGATACCTTTAAAATGAAGAAAGAATAAGACTCGATATAAGACCTCAAAACATGCACACACTCGTGGACCTAAGCTATAATTTTATTGAAGGGCATACCACACAACAAAGTCATTCCTGTATAAATGAAAACCTGGACATTTATTTTTACAAATAAGGTTTTTCCCCTTGTTTTTGTTGATAAAAAAGACAACAACATATTTTCTGCACTGCTATAGCCAGAGGCTGTTTTTGGGTACATGGTTCTTGCATAACAGATTTGCAGAACTATGCTGGAATGCATGTCATTATACTGTCTAGGTAAGTAGGCTGTGGGGGTGAGTTGGCTTTGGGGATTTTTTGGAGGGGGTTGTGCTTAGGAAAGTTATGTATGTCCAGGCCCAAAATTCACAGTATATTTGGTTATTTTATTAGCTGACAGAATATGAACTTGGATGTAGTCATCCAGTACAGCCTTTTGGAGTGTGTTTAATGTTAGTGTAGGGTTGGAGTCTACTGA
Source organism: Calyptomena viridis (assembly GCA_013390005.1). Taxonomy (NCBI): domain Eukaryota; kingdom Metazoa; phylum Chordata; class Aves; order Passeriformes; family Eurylaimidae; genus Calyptomena; species Calyptomena viridis. The sequence continues at coordinate 59,068 of WEIV01009794.1, forward strand.
CCTCACTTCTTGTGGTTACTGCAATGTGTATGGTTAAACACAGTTTGTACCAGGACCAAAACTTCAGTACGGCTCTTGCTGAACAGACTCTGCCTTCAGTGAACTGCCCCGGGACTAAACACTTCCATCCAGCTGTCATGTAGAGAGTGCTGAATCTCCCCTTGGTTTTGGCAGGAGTGCTTTAGGATCTGGGTAGTTTCACTCTTCAGGCCTAATCTTACATAGGCCCCATTGACTTTGGAATCATGTTTCGCTAAAGCTCCTGTTTTGACTTGTCTGTGATTTAGTTAAGCAAAGGTGAGGTTGCCTTGGCAGCCACATGACGACTGTGTTTAATGCCCATACCCTGGTTTTAATGTCCATGTGGTTTGTGACACAGTTTTAAACCTCTGCAGGGTTTGACTTTACAAAACCCTCATTAAAATGAATTTAGAGGGTTATTCTCTTCTTTAAATTATTAAACCTGCTTAAATATTAAGAAGAAAAATAAAAGCGGGTGTTATTTTAAAATGCTAAGCAGGAATGCCTCATGTGAAGGTTCGAAGTCAGCAATCTCCTCTTAACACTGGGGCAGACAAATACAGAAATTTGCTAGAATTTAAGGCAAAGGCAGCCCTCAGATAGAGTCCATTATGATTTAATGACAGCACACTGTTTATCTAAACCAGTGATGAAAAACAATATGTACATTTGAACTGCCACCCTATGTCTTCTGTGAATAATCATATGTGAAACTGAATGTTACCTGGGGAAGAATTTCCTTAACAAATGTCTAATTTTTTCCTATCTCCTATACCAAAAGGGTTTTTTTCCCTCTGTTTGCTTCCTCAGATAGACATTTATTTTTTTTTAACCTATTATTTGGGACAGCATTAGAATGGAAGGCAAAGTGTTTGGGTAATTGAACATTTAACTAATTAAACCAAATGATTTTGAGTGCCAGTGTTATGAATTGACCACTTTCACTTGGCATTTTCTCCCTTTAATTTTATCCACTTCCCCGAGATTTCTGAGCATTAGTGTCTATGTGGTGCACTGCTTGTTGATGCTGATGGACAGGAGCAGCTTTCCCTTAATAAGGCGCTAAGGTGGAAACAGTGATCTAGTGACTTTTTAGAGAATATTAAATGTTTCATTTTAATTTTTTTCTCCCAACGTACCAACCTCTGAAGGCAACCCCTAGGAAAGAGGCAGCCAAGCTTATGTATCTGATGTTGGTTCAGTTTACACTGAGGCGAGCTGAGGTACTTTTCTGAGCAAAATTCCCTGAAGCAGTGAGTGGTTGAGGTGAGAATCTATCCATCTCTAAAAGCCTAGGGCAGTTCAGCTGCCAGAAGCATATGGGAAATGAAAAATATTCTTGAAAAGGGAAAGTGGTCTTCATCTAAGGTTAACATGCTATTTTCTTGTAGAAGGAGAGTCTTATGTTTGGGTCTAAACATCCTCCCCCACCTCGCCATGTCTGATTTGATCCAGAGTTTCTGCATAAATTCTTAGGCCTGACAAACACCTCAGTTTTCACCACATCTACTTTTCCCCAGATTGAAAGATATTCCTTCTTTAAGCAACCTCTACTGATTTGAAATGTGTGCCATAGCCACCGGAAAGCCTCAGCTCAGTTCTGGCTGGAGAGGAATTGTGGGCAGGACAACTGTGAGGAAGAGGGGTCTGCCAAGCTGGGAAAAGTGGATGCTGGAGATCTGTATTTTCTGTAATTTTGATCTGACGTGTTGGGAAAAATGAGAGAGGTCAGGGCTACCTTTCCCAAACCAGGGAAGAAGGGGGATTATTATTTTATGCATGTGTACATGAAACAATCCACAATAGAAATTTTTCATGAGGTAGACATAGAATGCTTTGAATAAATCTGTTCTTCAAAAAGGAGTCATCAATCTTTTTCTAGAGGTGCTGGTAGGAGCCTATGGCACATCCTCTAGTGTGGACAAATACACACTGCCTTCCACTGAAGGTTTTGGAAAAAAAACAGGCTTTTTTTTTTCCCAAAAAAGCCTTGTTTGCCTTTATGCAACATTTTGAAGGCTGTGGCAGATTCTGCATTATTAAAGGAAATCATCCTTTGATCATTTATTCTTCCCAGTGCTGTTCTTAATTTTCCTTTTATTATTTTACACCTTCTCTATCTCCCAAGGTTTTTCTTGCAGTAAGAGAGATTTGGCTCATGGCCTCCATCCTGTGCAATTGATCTCTGTGGTTGTAGACCCTGGCTTGTGACTTCAATGAGAAGTCCACTCCAAGCATAAGCTGGGAAAATAATCTCATTTCTTTCAAAAACTGCAAGTTCAGTAGGGAAAAAACCCACAAAGTGCTGGCAAATTATCTGTTGTTTGCATACATATTATTTCCCGCCTTTTCATTTCAAGTTTTCCCAGAGTGGAAGCTCACCTTTTATCAGACAGTTCTCTCTTCCAGTTTTGCCAAGCCACAGCAGAATAGAGGAACTATTTTTAAATTACTGTCTATTTGGATTGTTTGAAAACCTATTAAAACACTACATGTACAATTTGGAGATAATTTTAAACTCTTCCTAGAACCTATTTGCAATTGCTGAAGCTCAGAAACAATCCAAGTGAAAATGCTTTTATACAGCACCAACTTATGTATTTTTTACAACCGTATTAGTCAGTACAGATAATCTCTTCATATTTGAATATTATATGCACAGTAGAGACATTTGTATAGGTGTACATCCATCCCAAAGGAGGGAAATGGGGAAGCTTATATAAATGAGCACCTATGTATAATTTTTTTTTTTCGTGTCATAAATCCCTTTAGGATAATAAATTTTAATAATGATCTTGGTTTATTTGCACTAGTGCATGGAAGTACCTTGGAAGTACTAGTGCATGACCTGTAATGGGGAAGGCTTCCCAATTATCTTTGGTCATTTGGAACATGTAGGTTCTCTCCTTTGGAACGTAAAGGTTATGCAGCTCTCCTGCCTTAGAAACCATTGCAATAGGATGTGTTGTCAGAGGGCCTGAGCATCACATTTCTAGGGTCTCCTAACTTCACTGTTTGTATATCCTGAAACCGAAGTGTCCACAGCAGTATACAGCTGTTCCACAAGCAAAGGTACTATGTGCCTTTTTAAAAAAAAGCTTAGATTTCTCTGTATGAATCCTCATTTAGTGTGTAGAGGTCCTTGACCCTGTAGGATTTCTGTATAATTTTAAAGACTTTTCTGTAAGGACCTAATAATGTCAATGCCTTTTCATACTTGATCATTTTTCCACTTACTTGCCCAACACTCCCCTAGTTATCTGGCCACTCCAGGCACTTCAGCTGTAGAGACAGAAGAGTAGCAGTAATCTCTGCTAATGGCAGCTGAAAATTTCTTCAGGAAATTTAAAGATAACAGGGTCTTTAATATGAAATGAAAGACAGTTTTCTCCATTGCATCACACTGGAAGTCCAACCTAGAAGGATTCTAGGATTAGAATTATTGAGGATTGACATCTACATCCATGCTACACATGTGAATATGAAGACATAGATGACATCCACCGTGACATTTTGAGTTCATGTCTGAACTTGACTGTTTTGCTGAGGTATGTAATTTTTTTTTGTAATGGGGAAGGCTCATTTTATGACATCAAAAGTATGTCAAAAATTTTTTTTCATCTTGGTAATGAAATAAAGCATATTGGAAAAAACTAAATATTTATTTGTGACATTTTTAATCAACATTTCCCTTTTAAAAATATTTGAAAATATTCATTCCCATTAAATATTCATTTGGAAATATTTTTTGGATTGACGTACACAGAACAACAATTTTTTATAAAGTTCTCAGATTGGAATTTAAAAATCCTGGTTTGGGTAAAAGGAAACGTTATATTAAGTGAATTTTTTATTTTTGAAATTGTTGATTCACTACAAATTGTCATCAAAATGTCAAGAGCAGCAGCAGCAAGAACATCAAAGACAAGAAGCACCTAGAAGAGTTATCAGCCAACTGTTGTTGCAGAAAGCTGCTTGGACAGGAAAGTGTCTTTATTTCCAAGGTGTCTCAACTAGTTTTTCACTTTCTTTTTTCTGACCTTTTATGCACTTATTAATAGCTGGATATTTTGCAAAACAACTCTGAATGTTTGAGTCTTTTATTGTTAAATGCAAAACAGAATCAATAATTCTGTCTGCTGTTAAATAGATCTAGACTCTGAGTGGTGTTAACAATAGACAAAGTGAACAATACAGGATTAACAAGTATTTTGATTGCATTGCAGATTGTTAAATTCAGCTAAAATACAATAGCATTTTGTACAATTAAGCAGGAATCTTTATTTAAGGAAAATATAAATCAAAGTCTTTGTTTTTTGCCTTATATCTTTTTATGTCATACTCTTATTTTCACATAGCCGTGCATTCGTCCATTTTCTGTATTTATTCAGCATTAGAAACAGTACAATAGTTTTGAAGGGACTCACTGAAACCTGTTCAAGTCAAGAGAACATCCTTCACTGGCCTCAGCAAACATATTGTTTGTAAGGAAGTTACAGATGTCGATTGAGCATTGCAATATAATCTTTCAAGTGTAAACTCAGTAGTTGCATGTCCCCTTTTCTTAATGTCACTTCATTGCATCTCATTGCAAAAGGTCAAAGCAATACCAAGTGATAAATTTCCTTTTATTAGGGAGCAATGGCAAGGAGCTGTTGCTTAGATTTGTTTTGTCCTGACTACTATTCTCAATGTCGCTGAAACACGTCATGGAAATTAAAAGATCGAAATGAAAATATAGTAATTGAGAGTTTCTGTCCTTATCTGCTGAAAAGTGAGATCTTCCTAGAGACTGTGTTCCCTGTGGCTGGCGACAAGCTCTGGCTGAACATGACTGAACATTAGAAATGTCATTTTTTTTCAATCTGGATCTTTATATCTGAGTAATTATGAAATCTCCAGAGCAGGTATCTCTTCAAATCAAACCTATACATCAGAGCAAAATATTAATTCAGCAAACATGACACAAGATAGTACATCTGTCAGTCAGTCAGTAACTGGCTCCTTTATAACTGCAGTAGTCTTTTCCTAACCCATAAATGTCACTCAAGAATAAGTATTTTCCAATTCCTAAAACATAGAAACTTTATATCCCTATAGCTGAAAGCCTCAATTTTTATAATTCTATTACAAACTGCAGCAAAGGGCTAAAAATTCAAAATCCCCAATGAAAACGGGAACTTACACAAAGTTTATTGTTAAGTTAGGCATGACATTATTCTTTTTCTAAAATTGAAGCACTGTGCAGAATTTTAGCCTTTTTATTTTATCTCGTGTTACACTTTTATGTTCAAATTCAAACTTACTTTGAAACCAAGCTCAAAACATTTCTTTTTTGGAAAAAAAAAAAACAACTCTCTAATTTTACCGTGTAAAAAAAATTATTTTTTTCCCAAAGTCAAAGCTCTTCTTCAGAACCTGTCAAGGTAAAAGGATCATCTTGTGTTCCCTCAGGTTATTTTGTAGTAGCTCTAGTTTTTTGTCTGGAGGGGTCTTGGACAGAACTTTCTCTACCCTGTTGCGGGTTTTAGATGCTGCCACAGACTCAACAGAGAATAGTTACAAAGAATAATCGTAAGTAGAAGAAGAAAAAAGAAACAAGGAAAGTATGAGTTTGCTTTAGTATATGCAGCAGCATGTCTCCAAACTTTCAATTCCCCTGTAGCCAGAGTCCATTTAGCACTTAGACTGCTTTCATGCATTTTTTTTTTTCCCCTGAGCAAACAAGTATTTCTTCTTCTCATTAAGGATGAATTTTAGGTGTAAACGAACATGAAGGTAGTGCATATGAGGGGTCTGACTTTGGGCGTTGTTGACACCTTCAAAACAATTTAAAAGTAGCTTAGATAAGTAGAAGTAAAAAAGTTAGGAAAGTAATGTGGCACTGGCAGGAGAGAAGGCTTTAGGAGCCTCATCTCAAAAGTAACAGTCAGCTAAAATTCCCTATTGAACTAGTGGAGAAAGAATGCTAATGAGAAAGAGCAAACAAACCCTGGCCGGTTTGCTAATGTCCTGATTTATGTACTGCATCAGGGCTCTCCCTTTTTTCCCCCCTCATCTTTCTAGATCTATTGCTGCAGATGAAGAAGATTTCGATAAAGGAAATAAGCAGTTAGAATTAACCTTGTGCCCATGAATTAAGCAAGCATTTCACCGAAAAAAAAAAAAAAGATAAAAGAGAGAAACAAAAAAAGACAAGTGAAACAACATACTAAGTCAGTTGGTTGAGTCTGGACTTTATTAGCCAGAAATCATGGTTATCACTTAGCTGTTGGTATTTGAAATGAAACAAATTAGTCCTCTACAGATCAATGCACCAAGGGGAGAAAAGCAGCAAGGAAAGCAAATGTGAGTATGATCTAACTAGTTAAAATGCCTGCCTTATCTGAACATCTACCCAAAGCTTGAAACCAGCAGCATTACAAAAGCAGGAATAGGATCATTTTCCCATTTAAAACAGAGAGAGATCTTTTTGGTTGCATGTGACCGTTTCTGCAGGCAGTTGATGGGGAGCAACCACCACCTGAAGAATACACCCTGTGTGAGACCACAGCATGACCATGTGGTGCATCCAGGCACTGCTGCCTCATGTGGGTACCTGCTGCTCTGTCATCGTGCCAACTCCATGAGTATTTCTGAGCTGTAAATTGATTTAAAAACACTCATAATGACCTGCTTGCATCAAATCAATCAAAATTCATTACTGAGGTAATAAAGGCATGTTAGAAACTGTCATAGATTTTCTTAATTACTCTCTTGGTTTTCCAGGTCTTCGGTATTCAGATACAGTTTCAGCAGCTGAGCACTTTATAATATCTGGGTGAGTGGAGGTGTATCATGGAAAAAACCAAAAATATTTCACTCTGACTATTCAATAGGTTGATTCTAGATTAAAAACAGCTGTCTGAAAATGGACTACATGGTGTTGTGCTACATATGAATGTATATTTAAATGGCATAGAAAGCTATGCTTAAAAGAACATGTATACAGGTGCCTTCGAAAGCATGCTCATGCCATGCTGACCTCAGCACATGCTGTCTGCACACATTACTGACACAAAAAAACCCCTAAACCAAAATGAATCAAACCTTCCTTAGTTTATTCCAGTTCTTCCAGCGTGGATCACCTTTCCTTGTTGATGGCTGTTGCCAGCAAGCTGTCCAGTTTTACTAAGGTCCAAATGCTCACCGGGCTAGGATAAGCTATGTGTTTCTTTTTGGTCCAGCACTGAGCTCCCTTTACTAGATTGAACTGTTTCTGGGTGCTAGGGTTAGTACAAGAAAGCTGGAGGTGAGAAAAGGAGTTTAGAAATGGTGAGTTTGGAGTGGCACTCAAAAATGTGGAAGAATATGAACACAGAAAAGGACAAGAGATATGAAAGAGCTTTTGTAAGAGAGGAGCGTATAAAAGCAAGCAAAGAAGTCTGTATGTGTTTGAGGATCGTAGATCTACATGTCTTTCTGAGAAAAACAGAGACTGTTTATAAGTCTCCAAGGATTGGGACGGCATGGTGAGAGCTGGAGAAGGTTTGCATGGCCTAGGATGGGAGGCTGAGAAAGGACAGCAAGGCAAAGTCACAGAGATAACCTAAGTTCCTGGCTCTTTTATAGGCTCCTGGCATGGACCAAGATGCATTGTTTAGTGATCTCATTACTTTCCCACCTCCGATATCCCTATTTTGTGGAGTTGTTGAGCTGAGAAATATTCATCAAAGATTATGAGGTGTTCAAAGGGCTTTGCTGATAAAACTTATACATAAAACAGCTTAGGTAAAACCTGTATATCCACATAATACTGTGGCATCTGATCAGTATCCATCTCTGAGGAGGAGCAGGAGACAGGCTCATGTGCCTCATGTCTTGGCTAACAGATCTGAAACTTGTAGCCCAGGTATCAGAAGATTAGATGGTCATAATAGAAATCTCCTAACATGGCTCTGGAATTCTGGAATTCCAATAGGATAGGGCATTTAATCCCTATTGGTATTTCTAGACAGTAGGGAACAGTATATGGGTCTGAGCATGTGTAAATTGGGTGAAAAGAGAGTTTGCAAGTGTCAGTAGATTCTGGGACAAGGCATTTGGAAGAGGTTTAGAGAAGAAAAAGCTGCCAAGAAAGGAGAGTGTGTCTGAGAAGAGACAGGAGTCAGCATTTCTGTGGCTATGGAAAGGGATTATGTGAGAAATTTAGTGATGAAGGAGATAGGGTAAGAGAGACAGTGGAGTGGGGCAGAGAGGTAGTCATCATAGAGAGCCACAAAATGGGAAGCATGATAGCAAGAAAAGAGTTGTCTAAAAGGAGGGAGAAGAAGTGATGAAAAACACAGGAACAAAAAAAGAAAGGGAAAAGGTAAGATAGGAAAAGAAAGACAAAGAATAAAGGTCAATTACTTCTGCATTAGAAAAAAAATGACCTTAAGGAAATATTTAATTAAAAGGTATCTAGGAAGATAAAAGATGACACAGAAAAAAAAAGGAAGAGGACACAGTGAAGTAGCAAAGAGAAAGAGGGAGACAAAGTACATGTAAACGAAGTTTTTAATTAGCACAAAGGATAGAGAGATCTACAGAAAGAAACCCATATGGATGAAATATCAGACACTCATTTATATAGGTCCCTTCAGGCTCAAGTTTTTATGCCTCTTTTTCACTACTGACATTTTAAAGTTGAACGCAGTTCTCCCCTCTTGGTCATTCTGACCATTTTTCCCCTTCTGTGATTATGTATATCATTGCCTAAGTAACACAGAATAATATAATTCACATTTTCCACATTTGTATTTACATCTTTGCTCACTTTTTATCATTGTTTTCTAGTGACACCAATTCCTTGGTTAAAACAAAAATTTTATCTATACTGACTGTGCATTTCTGGATGAAAATTTCTCTTTTATCTGGGGAATATATTTTGGTAGAACTGTTGGCACCGAGTCACTGTACATTTGCTCTGCAGCTCTCAGTGTATCTCTCAAGGAATGACATATCTTTTTAAGGGAAACAGCATTGGTGAAAACTTGTTCAGGCTTCATTTGCCATGAGTTTGTTCATGGGCAATATGTTTTATGAATAGTGTTGCAGCTTATTTTTTCACACAGATGACTCCTATGCATTAGTTTTTGTCAAACTGACACAGAGTCATCAGTTCCCATTCCAGTTCCTGACACTAGCACAATCTGCAGATTTGAACTCTTCATTAAAGAAGTTGGGTTATTAAATACATCTGTCTCAGAAATAGGTTTAGTTTATAATGGTAAAATATACTGAAAATGTGAAAGCCCTGATAACTTTTTTTTTCCTGGTTTGAAAAGCCTGACATGCTGTTTTGTATTGTAGTTTCTTTTGATTCCCTGCTTTTGTTAGGGAGGCTGATGTAATGAGGGAGGCAGAAGGGTGGATAATAGTCCTGCCTTCAGCAGGATGGCAGCACGGATTTGAACATAGTTTTAAAAGGGGACCACAGGTTGTATGTTATGCTTTTGCAGGCTCTGAATGAATTTGACATGCACTAGGAAAAATTTCTAAAGTAAACTTTGTGTGGAACGGGTATATTGAAGGGGCCATTTGTCCCATCTCATTTAAACAAATGTGAAACTTGGGATCATAACTGCATGAATTTTACATGTTTTAATTTAAGGAATGACCCCAGAATATGTGGGTGCACTTGAACAAACTTCAGTCTAGCTGATACAGGAGCAAATGGCAGTGGAGATGTGGTAGTCCAGACCTCGGCACTAAATGGGTCCTGGAAACTTTGTTCAGCTCACACCAAAGCTCATGTCACCTTGTCTTCACTGTCTGAATGCTGCAGGTGATTACACATGGAGGAGAAGCTGTAACTAGCCATAAATAGATGATAGGATGTCTGTGTGGCAGGGCCATTCCCAGTGTTCATTTTCCCCTCACACTCAAAGGCAGTGAAATGATGCTAACCTAAAGAGCATGTTGTGCAGAGCAGGCTCTGCTTCTGCTTGGGCACTCTGCCTCTGAGGGTGTGATGGGAGGAAACAGTCAAGACTTGAATTTTTCTAAGGCATATAAGAAAGTGAGGACCCAGAATCCAGCAGGTTTTGACAAAAACAAGTAACTTTAGACTTCAGCTGTGAGAAGTGCTGAGCTTGCACCAATTCCATGGTCTTTACTCAAGGCAGAAGGCTCTGCTCGCTTGGTAGGGTCACTCAGGACCTTCCATGGGAAGCCCTTGACTGTATGACCTTCTGTCACCACCAGCAGCCCTTACACATTGCTTTATGTGATGTTGTTGGATGTTGATGTTTTCTTCCATACAGACTCAATATCTAAGCTAGGTCTCCCAAACCAAGATGAAGGAGACCCTCGACAGCAGTGAACTTGAACAAAGCTTGCAAAGGGTGATCTCTTCTGAATGAAAGGACCACAGAGATAGAGAGTAGATGGGAATGAAAGGGAGAGCTTCAACTAGCCAGCTCATGGTTCAGGTTTTGAAGCATTATCAGCCAAAAGAAAAGCCTGGGAATAGAATCTTCCACCAAAGCTCTCCTGCAACAACACAGTTTCAGGCCTCCTTGTAAAACCATAGTATATGAAAGTATATGAAAGTATATCCATCTTTGAAACCAACTCAGAATCTTCTCTACTTGTAGGCTTGTTCTTTATGGGACTAGTGAGAGAGGAAAATACAGTAGAGAGGAAAAATAAGTATCTCAAAACCTGTGGCAGCTGGATGCTCCTTCTCTCTAAGGTTTAGCTACTGACTATACTAGATACTATTGGATTTGAAAAGAAATATGGACCTTTTTATCATCATCACAAATAAGATGACACTTAAAAGCTACTTGAAGACTGAAGGTCTGTAAAAGTAGCTCAACATGTAGCACAGACTACATTCTTATACATATACATACACACATAATATTCCATTAATTTAAAGTAAAGAAATTATTATTTTCCCATTTCCACTCTTCTAACTGTGTAATTATATTTCTATATAAAGTGAACAGTAGGTAGAGAGAAAAATAAGTATAACTGGGTTTACATATGCACATACTTATATATTGTGTGTATGTGTGTATATATACAAAGGTTCTACTGCAATAAAGCCAACTTGGCCATACTATTTGTCTGCCTCTGGGAGATTTTTTAAACCTTGTGTTCTTACCAGCTTCACAATGATCTCAGATAAGGAAACTGCACCTTTGTGAACAGAACAGAAGAAAATCTATTGTTCCCATGTTTATCTATTTGCATATTTGGAAAGAGGTGTGACCTCATTCTCCGTTTTTTGCCCTGCTTTATTCTTCCATTTATCTCTGAATATATTTTCTCTGACCATCTCTCTAATGCATATTATTACTTAAAGTAATCTTAATGAGTGGAAATTCACTGTTTACTATTAAAGCTGTTTAACCAATGTGAGGTTTCATTTTCTTGTGTGGGCTCCTCTTATTCTTAATTGTAATGATCTTATTCCCTAAAGTGTCTGTGCTTCCATTATTAACTCCTATTAATAACTTGTATTAATAATACCCCATACAAGTCCCAGTCTGAGTTGAAATACGGCAAAACAAACCTCAGACAGCGAGGAAACAGTCCTCCTGTTTTGTTTTTAGTTGATTGGGGCACAGTGCCAAAGTCATGGATTCGATCCCCATACACTTGAGTTGATGAACCTTGTGGGTCCCTTCCAACTCAGAATATTCTGTGACTACACACAAGAAAATTTCGTTTAAAAGTAAAGCCAAAGACAATACTGCTGATACCTTACTCTTTTTGTCCTACTGAGAAGCACTAAGCATGTCCTTAATAAACCGTGGAGAGACCCTACTTTGAAAGGCTGAGATACTTGTGGCATGACTTGAGAGTTAAGGTCAGACTGCCCCTGTGCAGTGCAATGCCAAAGCTGGAATCCTGGCTGTAGGATCTTTAGTTAAAAAAAGTTGTAAATCTGCCCTGAATTTCTCAAAGACTGCTATAGAGCAGCACAAACTCCTAGAGATGCAAGACATAAACAGCAATTATGTTGTGAGGGTCTGAATCAAACTGGCACTGCTGTGCTGTTGTAGACAAGCACTGGTGCAGCAAGAGGCACCACCTCAATGCAGCTGATGTAGATATATTACTGCATATATGAACCACACTGTGGTACTGCTTATGTAGTCCTCATGCAGAGTGTGGAAAAGAGAGGAGGGGAAAGCTGAAAGAAGGAGGAAGCATGGGAGCAGCTACAAACTCATTGCCATCCAGCCATGCCTTAACCTCCATCCAGGGGTACGTGAGTGGGCACAGAAGCAGGTAGAGCTCACACCACGGGCAGGGAAAGGAATGCTAGGCTTTGTCCTGCAGCCCCCAGAGCTCTCCAGCCCTGCGGGGCAGACTGGCCAGGGCTGGAGACTGAGACAGGAAAGAGAGATTGAAGTCAAATGTGCAGGTGATACAGCAGCAGAAGGAAAGTGGTGTGTAAATCCTCATGGAGTGTGGACTAAGTATTTTGCTTTACTAGGACATAAATAATTCTGTAAATCATTGTTTCTTAAATTAATATTTTGCTTTTTCCCTATATTAATTTTCAGGTTTTAAATATGTATATTGACCACTTTAGCATGTTGTCTTTTTTTGTAAGCCACTTGTTAGTTCCTAATTTTCCCATGTTTCTTGTGAGGACTTGAGCCTATATCTTAATTTTAATCAGCACTTTCTTAATATCTGTCCTTTCAGCATCGCTGCTGGTGAGAGCAAAGCAGGGACTGATCCCACAAAGAATTACTGTGGAGCAGCTGAGTGAGCCCTTGTTATGCTGGAAACTAAGCTGATGCCTCTTGCCAGGGAAGGGTCTCCCTGCCATGTGTCAGGGAGCCTGGCTGAACATGTCCTGCAGGATGTGTTATCAGCACAGTGCCTCTGCTTCCACTTCTGGCAGTGCACAGCAAGGACCAGGATGAGCAAAATGCCAGAGTCTGTGCCTGGTGTGGAGATGATCCTTTTGGCTCTCCTAGTAAATATTTCACTTGAACCAAGTTCAGGGCTCAGTCAGACTGGCTCCAGAACCCTTGAACACAGCCTGTATGTGTGAGATGACAAACTCAGCTCAGCTCATCTCAGCTGGGCTCAGCTCATGCCTCCCACACCAGACAGCACTTGTCACCCCAGCTCTTTGGGAATGAGGAATATGCATGCAAGAGAGCGCTTGCTAGCTTTAGTGGTGTCCCTAATAAGGCTTTTCCTTCTACTATATTAGCTGTTGCTTCTCCTGCTAGGTCTTTTTCCCCTCCCCTACAGCTTTTCTAGTTTGCTTCCTCCTGTGGCTTTAATAAGAAATGAGGTTGAGAAAAGCAGAAGCAAGAACAATTGCACAGAAGGGATATCAGGTGTCTGAATTCTCCCTGTGTAGATAAGTACTTCTTAGTAAATATGGTCAAAAAATGTTTGAGGGAAGTGGCTTTATATTAGATAGTATCAGCTTGTTATAACTGAGACATTTTGCAGGAAATATTGATTATAATGATATTTCACTTGGAACAAAATGAAAAGTAATGAAGCGACCTTCTCAGTTTCTGTAAGGCAGTGTTTTGAAATGACTGAAGCTGATCAGACTGGAACCCCTTGGCTTCATTTTGGAGTGGTTTTCACTGCAAATTTTGCTTTTAAATGAAAAAATTATAAATGACAAATGTCAAAATAGAAAGTAACATTTTAATTAAAAACATTTACAGGGCAAATTCTGAAAATAAACATTCTGTTCTGATCTAATATGGAAAGATTCAAAATCCCGGACTGTCTCTGAGACAGAAATTCTGGCTCCTGCATAGCTCTGATAATATCCAGAGCTCAAGCACAGCATTGATCCTGGATTCCTTGACCAGTTAGACTGCTTTTGTCTGTGTGTGTGTTTCTGCAGATGGCTTCCATCCCTCTTTATCATAGCAGTTCCCAATATCAGCCAAAAATATCTGCACAAAAGCCTCTGTTATGTCTCTGGGCTTGAATACTGGCCAATGTTACATATATGGAGAATAGGAACCCAGTATCTCAAATGGCTATCTCTTGCATTATACTGACAGAGCCCAGGCTGGATAAAATGCAATGTGTAAACTGAAATTGAATGAGCCATAAAGACTGAAATTATTCATTTGGGAAGTATGTTCTGAGTGTCACTGACACCCCTGAGATCAGGGAAAAATAAATAAAAGCATTTTCTCTTTTGTTATTGGCTTGCATCTTTGCTTACTGAACTCTATGCTGGGCAGCCAGAAAGGTCCTGCAAGGGGCAGAGGACTTAAAATTTCCATTATGCTGTTGCTCCGTGGCAGCATTTGGTATAGGTGAAGTGTCTTCTAAAAGCAGCCTCTGCACAGGGCATGCAAAATATGCAGCAGCTTGCAAGCTGTATATCTTTGCCTCTCATTACTGAAGAAATAAAGCTTCCTTTTAGACATTGCCACAAAACAGGGGTTCCAGATGCAGTTTTCTATGACAGATAGCAACAACAAAGATACACATTTTCTAGAAGAAAAGTGTTATTTTCCATTCCAATAACCTTATGTAATTCTATGGCTATATGTGTTCCTTGTTTTAGGATTAATATATCTGATAAGAGGATTGCTTGTTTGAATCCTCTACAATGCTAGGGAAAAAGAGTGCAGGATTTTAGAGTAAGATATCAATTGAAGTAGTTAGACTTCTCTAAACTATATGTATTTTTTAAAAACCTGTACCTAGTAGTCACCAATTCCTTTCCATTGCCTGTATTTCATGGGGCGGGAGGATATACAGCTTGAGAAAACAAAACTGAAATCATCTATTCATTATTCTACTGATTTTTGCTGCCTTTCTTTACAACACAAAGAGGTTTCCTGCGGCTTATATCTCAATAATCTCTGCTAAACCATGCAGGACTGTTCCTGGCCAAGGCTGGGAGGTAGTCTGTTCACAACAACAGTCCAACCTGATCAGCACAAAGCTTCCCCAAATGGCTGGGTACCCTCACACCACAAGACTGACTGACTGTCAGTGATTCCCAGGCCTCCAAGGCTGTCCTTGCAGCTCAAACAGGTGCTTCTTGCTGCAGCCCAGGCAATGGGATATGGCCAGCAAAAGGGTTGTCAGGGCTCAGGCATTGCATTGGTGAGCTAGTGGTGACTATAAATTACAGCAAACTGTGTGGTATTTCAAGCATATGGGAGCTCCAGTTGGAAGATTCTTACTCTTTTTTTCAGCTAAGCCCAGGGGATCCCGGATCATGCAAAGGACTGCAGAGTTCAAAGCATTTTCACACCTCTAGTTTATGTTTGGAGGAGAAGAGTCTCATGCCAAAAGCTTCAAATCAACCCAGAGGAGGCCAGTTTGGGCCTGAAAGGGGGAGGGGGTTTGGCCTTAGGAACACACCCCAGAGCCATAGACTGACCCCTTTATTCCATCCAGACTGCAGTGCTGCCCTAAAGGGAGGAGGACACAGAGCCCACTCCCCACCAGCTGGAAGCCTGGCAGGGGAGACAAGTGGTGGCTTACCTCTGTGCTCCACTACTGAGAAGGAGAGTCTGAAGCAGGAAGGGATGGTACAAGACAGGGTTGTCAGACATAGTGTAGTGACAAGAAATTTTTCTCTGTCATGGGATCATTTGAGCAGCCCCTTTTCCACCCACCTGTATCATTACCAGCACAATGGATGGTGTATCTTGCCTGCTATTGTCTGGGTGGCAAATACACTGTAGAGAGGGAATGAAAGGTGGGTGTGAAAAAAGCTTGACTGCTATAATTGTCTCCTATTAGTTTAAACATTTCTCCCTCTTTTCTGCACATTGATCCAGCTTAAAGATGAGGGAGTGAGGAAGGAAGGCGTTGTCTGGGGTTGGTTCACTTCCTTGGCTTGTGTCTTTTTTTCTTAAAATTTTTATTTTTTAAATTGGAAATTAATATTTAGACAATCCAATACTAAGTGTAGTTTTAATGAGACAAAATTCCTCAACCCTTTTATCCTTCTTTTAATTTCAACCAGTCCCTAGGAATCTCCCCTTAACAGGCCAAATGCTTAAATTTAAATGACATTTCTTTGTTCACAAAAGCAATGATTTCTTATGTGATCCATGCCACTGGGAAAAGTGATATAATTCTTGGGAGGAATGGGATCTTGTAGGTTAGATTATACTAGTCTTGAGTTATCACATGAATCTTATTATTCTGGGTAGGCTCCTCATCTTTTTTTTATGTTTTCATCATATTCCAGTGAACACTTTGATATGCATTCAGCAGCAGATTGAACTGTGACAGGCTAAGCAGTTTCCATCTCTACCTTCTGCCTTGCTCCTTTCTGGGAAACACTTGCCCCTGCAATATGGACTGTTGGGCCTCTCCTAAACCTATGCAGTTAACAGCCAGGCTTGTTAAAGTAAATCTTAATCTCTTTTGGTTCATGGCAACATACTGCCCTGCAAAATGTGATGATCAAGAAGTGTCTATAAAGCCACCCCTCTACCTCAGCTACAGGGGTAGCAGCTTTCAGGAGATGGCAGAGTGGACAATGAGAGAGTAGAGATCACTTCAGCAGCAGGATTTCAATCTGACAATAAATGCGTGGCAAGACTCCAGGGAACAAAAGTTACAGGACAGCAAAATAGTAGCATACTTGTTCTCCCATAAATGTAATGTTTCTTTCACCCATATTCCTGATGTGAAACAAGGACGGTGTTGAAAGCTGAAGCCATCTTCAGCCTTTTCTTGAATTTCCAATAGCATTCCAGTATAAAATCCAAAGGAGGGATAGCAGCATCGTCTGTCATATTTAGCTGCTGTGAAATTGTATGATGCTAAAGCACAGGAAGAAAAACAAAGTCTTGAAAGCTGATAATCCCTACAGAAAAGCCAGGTTAATCCCAAAATATTGCTGCTGTTTCTGGTGCTGACATACCATCTGCTCTTCTTCATGCTAGACTTGACCGGGTATGAACTTTAAAGACCTTCTTGTAGGTGACACTTATGTGTGTCTTCAGACATTTTACCTTAATGTAAACATGTGTTTACTTTCTTTTGTAGAAACCCATTTGCTTTAGTGATATGGTAATTAACACACAGCGGCAGACACTAGGAGTTGGGCTTTTACTTCTTTCTGGGAGGGTTTTGGTGGACCCTGGTGCCTAGTTCTCAGGTGCAGTAGTACACTCTCCTGCTGGTTCGGCAGCCTGTTTGCCTTGTTCTCAAGAGGTAGACACAGCAAACATGGCTTAATTTTGGCAGCTATAAATAAGAAGGGGAAAAAACCTCTTGCTGCAAACTGGATAATGTGCGTAGAGAAGCTGGCCCAAGAACTGATGGATAAATCCTCAGTAGTGGTTTGCCTTTAAAAAGAAAGTTGTATCAGGGTACTACAGTGCCATTTCAAACAAAAGCTAATATTAAGCCCAGCCAGACTGTAGTACGATGCATTTTGAATGCAGCTGCCTGACCAAACTGGAATGGACTTTTAAAAAAAATTCTTTTGGCTTAAAGGAAGAAAAAATTACTTTCTGAGAGTAGTACTGCTCCTTGCTTTAGGAAGCATCTTAGTTTTGAAATTTTCTATAGCAATAGAACAATTTATTTAAATTCCTTCTTGCACCCCAAAACCCAATTTTCCTTTCTCATTACAAGTGTTTATGACAAACACATCATCCAGGATTTTTCTGTGTATGAAGACATGAATACAGCTTCCCTAAGTAATGGGATTGCCTGTTTTATGCCAGATATACATTTAACACATACATTTGTAATGCAATTATTGATGCAATGGATTAAATATGGAAACTACAAAACCACAGAAGAAACTAATTTTCAGTCACTGATAAGGCTAGAAGGATTCATGTGCATTAGGAGGAACTAGTACAACAAATAGAAATTGCAAACTGTAACAGTATTTCTTGCTTTATCAGCTTTATTGGAATAGAGCTATATGCCAGAAATAGACCTGTTTTGGAGCTGCATTAAACCATGATGTTTTAAATAAACATATATACAAGTGTGTACACAAATTATGTTAAAAGAACAGTTTTAAGATTGCAGAGTCACTTTACCAAAACAACAGGAAATGTCAGAATTAAAATTATTATCAGGAGATAAATGTCTCCTTCCTTGTGTCTATGTATCATGACATAATTGTAAATGACACAGTTACATATAGATTTTTTCCAAAGGACCGTGCCTCATTCATCATGCAGGATGGATGCTGCTCTCTTAATCAGCAGTTATTCAGTCTCTTGTTTACTCCATATTACATAGATGAGAGGCCCCAAGCTTTATTTACTGCACACTATTCAAACCCTTCTCTAAAGACAGAATTTTCAGTTTCCTCCTGGGCTTTTCTATTGAGCTCATCCCTGTGGTATCTGAACACTTTGCAATGAATGCATTTATTTATACAAGACCCTTGTGAGAATAAGGGATATATTAGTCCTATTTTACAGATTCGCAGACAAAATTCCGGTTTTCCAGTCTGAGGCACCTACAGCCAGATTTTTCTAGTGTGCTCAGCTTTATCTGTTTAAAGCAGAGTTCAGGTCCTATTGAGCTCAGTTGCACCTGGAATACTCAGCATTTCAGCAAATCAGAGTATGAAGTCCGATACCTAGACTATAAAATATGCAGAATTACTTTCTGCTTAGGGGAAGTTTACTTTTTTTGCTGTTCCTGATTCCTTGTCCAATCCATTTCTTCTCCCTGACCCCCTCCCTTTTCTCTAACTACTGCCCTGTCTCCTCTCAGGCCTGGTGAGGGGAAATAGGGCACAGCCATGAGATGGCTGGGCAGTGCAAAAAAGCAGTATTCAGAGAGTGGACAGCAGGAAAGGGTTTGAAGGAGGGATTTAGAAACTTTGCCTGAGCAGATAGGCATGGTGTTAGGAGAGTCAATACTCAGCTGGAGCTGGTACTTGTGAGGGATGTCAAGGAAAACAGGAGAAACTTCTGCACTACTTAGGAGTAAAAGGATGACCAAAAAAAAGTAGACTATTGCTGAATGGGGCAGGTGATTTAGTGAAAGAAGACAGAGATCAGCCTGGATATAAGGAAAAACTGTTTCTTAGTGAGAACAGTCAGGCTGTGGAGCTGGTTGCTGCAAGAGGCTGAGCAGGCTCCATCCTTGGAGGTTTTGAAGGAGGTTAAATGGATAAGCCCTGATAAGCTTGATCTGACTTCTTGACTGACCCGGTTTTCAGCAGGAATTTGAACTAGGGAACTTCCTAGGTCTCTTTTCCACAGAATTATCCTCTGGTCCTGCAGTTTCATCTCTACTCTGTCTTACAAGTATGTTTTTCCAAAACAAAAACTCATCTAAGATTTTGCTGTGGTCTTTTTAACATTTCAACTGCACTACTTTCTCAGACACTTACCTACAAGAATCATACCTCAGTCCTGGGCTGCCTGATGTGCAGAGAGACAAAAGGCTGAAACTTACATAAATTTGTCATCTACTTAAATGTTCCCCGCACTTATGAACTGAGAGGCTCCCTTCTTCTCTTCCAATGGACTACAATGAAGTGATATTTGGGAATTTTTTTTGTGAGAAGGGGAAATGTTATATTCCTGACAGGAGGATTTCAGCTTCTTTAAAATGTGAGGATGCAGGTGCTTTTCAAAGTGAGATTGGGAGAAGGTGTCAAAAAGAGAAAAGAGGAAAAAAGGGAAAATGTGTTTTCCTCTAACTTCATTCTCAGATAAAGAGTAATCATATTTACCACAAATAGAGAAAGCCACTGACCACAAACAATGAAAGATGAATACTTCCACTAAACAATTGTAGTCTCACAAAGCTGTAAGCAATACAGGTGCTGCCTGCTGTGGAGAAGAGTCTTAAAATAGGTCATGATTTCCAAATCATCTAGAACAAGAGGGTTTGTATAAATGTTTCTGCACATTACCTTTGCATGGTAAAGATACAGCAAGTAGGAAATAAACTGCCAGAAAAGAATGACAAATCTAAACTAGCCTCAACTGTAGTTCACCTAGGTGCACAGACTGAAGCATCTGCTTGTCCTCACAGAAAAACTTCTGCATATTCTCTTTCTGTGTGCAATACTGTGGATCAAATGAAAATAAGGAGAGTCCTCAAGAACTTTTCCATCTATAAAAGGATTTAAAAAATTTCAAAGTTCCAATAAAGATGTAGTATAGAGGTTTGAAAAGACAAAATATTGTGTATGTGTAAAGTTGCACCCTCCTGATTCGTTATTCATTTTCTTTCAACCAATAGAAGAGTTTTAAGCTACTGTGAGGACAGAGAACATGTCATTTCGGTATGAGTGCAATTATTTATGAATGCATAAACACATGTACAAATACACACAAACTTACATGAAGAAGCAGTTATACTAAACTAAGAAAAGTCATACTTGCCTAAGGAATACATATGTGCACACATATATCCATCATTAACTAAGTCAATTTTAAACCCTTGAAGGCTTTCCACTCTTCACCAAATGCAGTGATATGGCTCAGTTGGTCAGAGCATGGTGCTCATGATGCCAAGCTTGTGGGTTCAATCCCCATATGGGCCATTCACTTAAGAGTTGAACTTGATGATCTTTGTGAGTCCCTTTCAACTCAGAATGTTCTGTGAAAGTATTATTTGCTTAGTTGCATGCTTATTGAGGTCAATGCTGAGATTTGTATTAGGCAGTTACCGCGCTTCCAGAGAAGTTTTCTGCGGAACCAGTGTCAGTGCTGGAAAGTTGAAAGCCTACTGTAGTGTAAAGAACCTGTACAACCTCTCTCTTCTAACATCAACGTGTTTTTCCATGGGCAGTCAGGGGGCAATGCTCTTAAAATGCACATACATGTGAGTCAAATGAGATTGTTGGGATCTAAAGGGGGCTGCTAAACCTCAGCTAATCAGCAAACAACAAAAGCATTCAAATTATGGGCAATATAATCTTCAACAACGGCATCAGGTTTTAACATTTACTCTCAGGTCACCATGAGCAATGATGGTGCCCTTTTTAGCCCCATGCTGCCCACAGGAAATAAACTGGGAGACGACTTTTTCCCCTTCTTAGATGGGTTCCCAATTTCACTCCAAGCCATGCCCTGAGACTTGACTGACATTCAGCCAGGAAATGAATGAATGAATAGATGTCACAGCAGGCTTAATCCCTGTAACTTTAATTTCCTTCACCTTTATAGACTGGCAAAAGGAAGACATAACTTTTTAATTTTTTTTTTAATTTTTGTAAGGGAATGAATCCCATAGCTGTAGGAGATGGTCTTCATTGAAATAACTCTATTTACTATCGAAAAAAGAAAGCTTTAGGTTTATTGGAATCATTCAGTGAAAAAGCACAGAAAAAGCAGGTCATCCTCCTATCTCTCATTTCCTCTGCTTTTTTCCTACCCCTTCATATAGTTTGAAGGGGACTTTTTGACATCTGCTCTTCAATTTGGGGCTGTTCTTGGCACTAATTTTTAGTTTCGCTGGGAGCATTTGAACTCTTGAATAGCACTTCTCTTATCTGCACCACACCAAGTAGTTACAGCTACAAAAGAGGTGAGAGATAGAGAGAGAGGTGCCTGATACTTCTCAGCTGAGGCAACTGCTGCTACTAACCTTCATTTTTTACAGAACAGTGAGTCATGCATTTGGGCCGAAACAAAATTTATTTATCTGAGTTAGAAGAAAGAAATAAAAATTGAGAACAGAGACAGTAGTCATTGACCAATTGACAGTAGTCAGTTAGTACCTAATGAATCATACTCTTGGGTTAGCAGAGATTCATATGTTTCCTGAGTAACTTTTTTTCCTAAGTGCAGTTGCTCTTGGAGACTTCTGTGATGGTACTAACTTTGTGATTACTCTCTATCCCTTAAGCCTCTTCATTTCCTGCTTGGTAATTTTTCATCTTTAGAGAAGCCAAAGAAAAAGATCCCATTTTATAACAAGAGGGAAGCATCATGTGCATAGTTAGAGTCTCACTGACATGTGGCTTCCTAAACCTGTGGCCTCATAGCCAGTTTACACTTTTGGGTGGGATTCGCTTACAGTTTGTCAGACCTTGCTGGTGACTTGACATGGACATTTTTTTTTATTTTTGGTTGCTAAAGTGCACTAAAAGGATGAAAGTATTCAGTGAATAATTATCTGGTACAACTTTTCTATGCTGTTTGTTTCTCCACTTAGCCTAAGGCTATTAAACCAGGTGTGGGATATCACCGTGAAGATGAAGGTGCTTGAAAGTCATCTGGCTGAAAAATCCCTGGTTAGGAAACTGCTGTTTCTTTAAATGAGAGGTAGAAAGCTGAGGAAAGAGGGGTTTTTTTAGGCAGAGTCTGTGCAGTGAAGGGAAAAAAGATTCACAGTAGTTTTCAGAGGTAATCTTTTTTTTTTTTAACAAACTGCCTTGTACAGTTCAGAAGAAAAGATGAATAAGAAGGGGCAGGGTGGAAGTATAGAAAGCAATGAATGCTAGAGAAAAGGTAAATCAGTTATGCCTACTTACTGTAGGACAAACATAGAAGATAATAGGATATTGGAAATGTGTCTGTCAAAGCAAAGAAACCAGGGAGAAAGGGCAATACAAACGAGAGTTACCTATTTTCTGAGTTCAATATCCATAACAGGCATTCATCAACAAACCTAGACTGTTATTTTTAAGGTGTGCAATACAGTTGTTGCTTTTCGCATTGATGACAGGGCAGAGGTGATTGGGATTTGTAAAGGGACAAAAATGCACCAACTCAAGGTGCAAATCAGTTGTCTAGATCCATTCAAAGCCCATACATGCTACAAAGGCAAAAAAGATATGAGTGATGTCTTTGTAACGTGGTAATCCAAGGCCTCTCCATCAGCTCTTGCAAGTACAGGGAGGTCTCTGGGTCTTGGCTTTGTAAGAAGTGTGAGCTTCAAGGGGGGCTGCTGGGGAAGCTGGAAACCACCCTGCGCAGTCAGCAATACCACAGGGCCCCACAAAAAGCTGTTCCTGGGCAAAGAAGAAAAAGGTCCTAACCATGCAACAGAGAGAGAAGAAAGCCAAGTATTGAGACTGCTTGCTTGTGCTTGGGCTCTATCTCCATGGTACCTTATGCAGCTTTCATGGGATGCATCCTGCAGCTTCCACAAAGTCCTTGTCCAGTTTGACAACAGCATCTGACAAAGTGCAGAGGGTTGTTGAGGAGTTACTGCTGCTTCAGAACCTTGATCTGAAGGGAAGTGAGTGAGATGCTGCCCAGAGCCCTAAAAGGGAGTAGAAGTTTATAGGGATGACATTTCACTTTATGAGAAGCATAAGGAAGGACATGATGTAATCACTTCTGGATGTTATCTCAAAGGCTCCTGGACTCCAATGGAATGTAGAAAAACATACTCTTAGAAGTGCATTAGTGGCATTGAAAGTATATCACTGTTGAATATGGCTGGGGAGCAAAGCAGCACAGGTGCTGTTTTCTGAAAACCTTTACCTGACCTTTAGGATGTTCTTGAAATGGACACTCAGAGAAACAAGGAGCTCAGAAATTATGCTGCTTGGGAGCTTTGACTGGAATAAATTACAATCAGTAGCATAACCTTTTGTAAGACAGGCTCCTTTTGGTTCGAACTCCTTCTGCTACTTATGAATCATCAGAGGGCGGTAGAATTACTTTGGTGTAAAGTTATTTACTTCCAAACTTCTAGTAGGCTATAGTGACTTATAGTTACTGGACCAGCTTTTATCTAAGGTTCCTTCAGCTGAGCAATTGACTTACTGACTTTTACACTAAAGCAATTCATGTGAACATTGTAGTTATGAAGCAAAATGCTTAGCAAGTCATACATTGTGAATCAGTTGTTGATTTGTCCTTTTGTTTTGTTTCTTTTATATTCTGAACAAAACATAAGTTTTCTGCCTGCAGTTGGGTGGGACTTTTACTAATGTATTGAAATGTGTATATCTTTGGCATATAGAGGAATCCCAAGGGTCTCACCCCTGGCAGTTTATCATGTGGAGTGGGAGGATTACTCTAAGGAACAGACATTTGGGGAATTGTTACAAACAAGATTCCATTAGTTATGATGGAATATAAATTTATAAGCAGACAAAGATTACCTTGTATTTACCACAAATAAGAAAATGTGGCTGTGCAGTTAATGTGAGGTAAGTCAGGCTATATAAAAAGCTTTCTTATCCTTCCTACTTCAGTGAGTAGCCAAGCCTACAGAATAAGTAACGTTATCACCTTTGCATGATGATACTTCCAATCCTTTGTCCTTCCTTTGCAGAGCTCAACAGTATTGCCAAATAAAGTATCATAATATCACAGAAGCTTGCCTCTTTTGAATAGATGAGACAGCTTCAGAGTCTCGGCAGATACAGGCCTTGTTTAATTTAGACTTTGGCTCACAGCTGCAAGAGCTACCTTGATGGTAATTTCTGGAGAATAGCAATATGCCTATCTACTGCCTTTAAGACTAGTCCTTGCACCTTCCCTAGAAGATATTGCACTATGAAGATTATGGAGCAGAACATGATAAAAAAGACTTCTTTGACTCCACTGACTGCTTAATAATTAACTATATGACCTCTGTTTAGAACAAAAGCCATGCTAACTAATGGATATTTCAATAGACTATATTGCCTATAATATGACTGTGATGTATAATGTAAATCTAGTGAATATGAAGATTGAGAGTGGATAAAATGTTCTATGTACACCATGGCAAATATTATAAAAGCACTTCTTTGCAAATGTTTTCCCTCATTCATTTCATGGCATTTTGCATCACTACGTAATTATGTATAATTGCTTGAAAAAACACTTAGACTTCTGGCCCCTTGGGGTGCAACTTAGTCAGAGAGAGACAAAAAAGGGTCAGTGTTTGAGTAAGGAGTGAAATTTTCTGCACTAGTACAGCATGTTCCCTGGAAGTGGAAATATTTCTGCAACACCTCCTGCAGGAGGGCTTATCCTAGTGGTCTACATCCTACATACTTTTTAATCCAAACTTGAAACGTTTTCTGCCACCTACTGCTTTGTATCATCGTTGTCCTGTTATCTGAAAGAAGTGCATCTGATCAATTAAAACTTAGAAATGTCTTCTATCAAGTTTCTGAGAGTGATTTTAAAAGCATCTTCACAATGTCCAAGGGAGTAAAACAGTTGTGGTCATTTCCATTTTCAAGGTAAAGATACATTGGAAAAAAGTGAACTTAGGCTTCTCTGGATGAGTGGTTGTAGCAGGACTGGAGATGGTCTGATGTTGTTGAATCCTACTGTGGTGAGTTAGACCTACAGCCAAACACTTAACCTCTCTTGTGAGCTTGTACATTGTCTTAATGGCAGGTTGGGCTTTTTTGCTTTAGGTACTCTTAGATGCACAACTTTCTGTGGTGGTCAGCTGCAGCCTATCAGCAATTAACTGAAAGGTTAGTGTAGGAAAAGAAGATAGAGTCTTTTTTTCTTTGTTAATATTTTCACAGGTGTGGACTATCTCATTAGTTAACTTTGTTATTTGACAGTTGTGAAAAGTGTCATGAGGTCTGAATGACTGCAATTACAGCTCACCTTGTTCTCTGTGCCTTGACTCAAATGCCTTTAGGTAATTTGCAAAATCCCAAGATAAAGGCTGATATGCAAACACCATCCCTGAGATAAATGGCAACAAATGTTCTGTATGACATGCTTTATTTGTGAGGCACTCAGATAACACAGTGATTGGTGTCTGGTTAGATAGATGGGGTTTTATTATTTTTCTCTGATCCTTGTAAATTGCATCTTATATTTTGAAAACTGACTTGACACCTGGTAGGACTGCTCAGACTGGAGCCTTGAGAGTGGTTGTACTATTCCAGTGTCCCAAGGGCCAGCAAAATGCTGTGAGTGGTAAGGGCTAAACTGCATTCACCACAAGGAGTGAGAAATAGCATATGATGTCTAGACCAGATGTGGGCTCACTGTGTTCTGTGTGAGTGGGTGAGTAGTTAAAGATATCTGTTTCTTGGTTGCAGGATCCACCAGCCAGTGGTGGTCAGGGCTATGAGTCAACTTTGGGTTATTGGCTTTTGCCTTCAGCAGCAGCAGGAGCCCCTGTGTCTGCAGCCCTGCCATGATGTGGTGCTGATGGTGATTCTGAGGCTGTGCACAGGAACCATCCTGGAGACTGCAGAAAAGAGAAGGAGGACATCAACACTAAAACAGTCAAGCCTGAATTCTGGACAAGTTGTGTATCTGCAGTTCCAAATCAGAGCACTCTGTGCAAATATAAAAACTCTTTCAAGGTCAAATCTTAGTTGCTCATGATCATAACATTAAAGTCAATGGAGTGGTGAGAGTTAACTGGATCTCAAATCTAACTTCTTTGACTTTTTTCATCCAGCTTTGGCAGAGACGTCTCAAGTGGTGTTTCTGTTGTGAATTTGAGTTTGCCTTTGGAGTGACACATCAAAATGAGGAAACCACCTCTTAAATTATTTCTGGTTAATGCTTGCTTTTCTCTCTAGATTAGCAATAACCCCATACTCATCCCACTTTTTCCTTTCCCTGTCCCCAAAGAAGAGTAGCCTCTACATTTGCAGTTGCAAATCCAAATCTGAAATCTATGACAAGATCCTTTCTCCATCAGGCAGCAGTTGGCCCTGTTATGACTCAGACCTGTAGCATGTTGCATGATTTGAAGAAGAAAATTTTCTTTCATCCACAAGATTTAATAGCCTGAAGATATCCATTGTAGGCCAACAGTAATCAAAATGTTAGAGCCATCATCTGTTTTGGGTTTGGCAAAACATTCAATGTTGTTAGCCTAAATCTGAGAGAGACAAAAACTGTGTCTTGAGTGCTAGAATTGCAATGGGATATTATTGCATAAGTACTTTTGTTTTCTTCCTTTCTTTCTTTGATTTTTGGTGTCCAAATAAAAAAAAGTGTTGAATAGAGACACTTGCAAATTCAGTGAGACAAGTGCCACCCCTCCCCTTTTTTTTTTCTATCTGCCTACAATATTTAATTCACGCAGAGTGACATGGTTTTAGAGGTCACACCATTGAATTTCAGGCATCTGAAAGAGGTCTAATTTAGCTGGCCTGTCTACATAGGCCTGATGAACAATCAGTGGAGGCAGAGAGGCTCTTGCAGGGGCGCTTGAAAATTGCGTCACCTCCTGAAGGAGTTGTTTTTCTGGGTTAGATATTGAGGCTTATGAATGCTCTGTGCTGGTGTCACCTGAACACAAACATGCTTCTATGTCTTTTATGCCAGTTATTTGCCTTTTTTTCGTCCTTTTCTAACATTTGATCAAAGGAAAAAGCAAACAGTTATTGTTTAAAAATACTGATATACAAAATTACCATTTTGCTGAATTTTCCCCTATTTTTGTGGCTAAAATTATCTACTCTATTTGATGAAATTTGTAAAGGGCTTTTTGTTGACTTGGAACACTGCTTACTAGCAAAGTAACCAGTCTGCTGGCAAAATATTCAAGGTTAAAGCCAGCTATAGATAAAAGCAGATAGCTTCTGTTTTTCCCATAATCTTTCGATAAACACAAATTCTGGTTTCCCAGTCTGTTAACTTGGCATCTTACACCAATGGGGAATTCAGAGAGCATATGAATAAAATGTCAGATAAACAGAGGAGTATCTTCCCCCTTTTAAGATGCTGACTGCACCTTCTTCAGTCTCCTGTGAGGGAAGTGAGTTGAGTATACTAATGACAAAATAGCAAATGTGCAAACTCCCTCAAGGAGCACTTAAAAAGCTACTTCATCACAGCAGTGTGACATGGACATGAATAGAGGATTGTTCTCTTACTTCAGATTCTAAGCAGCCATCGACTTTATTGCATATTTTCACCTATGTGAATTACAAATTACTGACAAATATGTTTGAAAGCTAGTCATTACCTCAATCAGTCAATTATTCAAAAGATGTATCAGTGTGATTAGTTGCTCTCAGTTAATTATAGGAACAATAATTAGCTAATAAGGGAGTACCATCATTCATATAATACTGATTTTCATTGTTTTAAAGATAATAATTTTTAAAAGTCCCTTGAATCTATATATTGAGAAAACAACTGAGACTACTTTTAAAACAACTTTTTTCAAGTTTTGGCAGTACTTTACTCTCTTCTAGCTCTTTCAGCCAAACTTATATTTCTGCCATGTTCTCAGCACTGGGTTCTGTTGAAAAATAAGGAAATAATCTTCAATTATAGCCTTAGTAGTAAATTGCCTTGAGAAGGCTGAGTGTCACACAGATGATTAGACCACTTGCTGCTTTTAATCACTTCAGTCCTGGACAAATCTAAACTGATGACTAAAACTGGCAAAGAAAATGAGTGTGTCAAAGACATCGTATCTATGCGCTGAAATTACAGATGCAAGACTATAGGATATCATACTTCACCCTAAAATTAGCACCTGAGGGAGAATGCATGGTGAAGGCATTTTTTTAAAACAAGATTCTGCCAGTTGGTTCCTTGTATTTGTACTTCCTTCTCAGGACCTTCAGCCCCAACTTGTTAAACCTTTATAGGTCAGTCACATTCCCAACTTTGAAAACTATGAAAAAGACCCAAACTATGAAAAAGACTCCTGGGTGAACAGGGACCAAACTCATTGTTACACCCGAAGATGTATTTGCAAGTCCAGCCCAGTGTGTCTGGCTCACCCCCACAAGGTCAAGATAAGGACAATAATCCAGCATTTGATGCTGGAACTGCTAGATAAGTTTTGTATAGCCAGGATGAATAAAACAAGTCTGGAAGAAGTTAAGAGTTTTACAACTGTTAGGAGGGTGTCTGAAAGGTGAAGAGTAGAGTAACCCTACTTGTGGCTAAAAAGAACAGTTCCACACTTTTCCATCTCCACAGGCCATACTTGTATGACTGTGGCTGGATGGCACAGGCAGCTAAAGCACCAAAAGCCTAATCTCAGAAAACCATGAAGGGTGAGGGGAGTATGGCCCTCCAAGGGCACAAGGAGTGGGGCAATGGGATCATTGCTTTCATTTGCTGTGATCTGCTGCTTCTGCTTGACTATGTTGACCGTGAACCATAAGTGCAGGCTATTTGCTCTGCATAGGGTGGCTGAAAATTTCTTCAGCCACTCCCAGTAAGTACTAATCTCTTTGTACATCACTCCTCCGAATACTTAATTCTAACTTGTAGTCAAAAGGGACCTTGGGGAGTCATCTTTCCAGCCACACACAGACTTTTCCCAACTTCCTTACCTGGTGAATACCCTAAATGTTTTTATCACATGCTATAAATGAGCTTTTAGAAGACCACCCCCTTCTCTCTCTCACGTGCTAGAAATGAGCTTTTAGAAGACAACCCCTCATATTTTAAAAACTATGTGATTTTCCAAGGGTTTTAATGTTTTTCATTTTCATTTCACCTCTATCTTTACTCTGAAAGTCTCTCTTAATTCCTGCTCCAATTCTAGCTGCCCTGGGCAACAATTGCATTAACATATCGCTAATACCCTCCATTTATTTATTTAAAAAAACCCTCCACTGTTAAAGCCCAGTTAGATCTCGGTAGACTATGACTACCTTTAATGTGGCATAGTCTAATGGTGAAAGCAATAGAATAGAAGCCAGGAAAATCTTCATCTGACAAAAATTCCCTCAGAAAATCATGTAAGCTTTGAATTACAGCTTCTTTATACGTTATGTAGTATTTATACCTGACAAGATGTTGTGAGATATCTACATACGGTATGCATTATTTTGCCTCTCATTTTCCTTATAATGGCTTCGAAGTACCAGTTACATAACTTGAACTCCTGGTTTTGGCAAGTTCCCTTGCCCACTTTCCAAACAGATCCACCTTTCATTATCTGTTTTTCTACCTTTTTTGTACTGAAGGAATAAAAAATGTTAGAGGAACACAGAAATCCTGCTGTATTGAACTTATGGTACCTAGTCCCATTAATGCTTTAATTATCAAAAACATGGTTGATATATTGTTTTTGGACTGATTTTAAAGTGTTCTTCTCTATATAGTGAGAGGACTAAGAACCCTTGAACATTCAAACCTATGTTCTTCAATGCATAGATCAAACCACAGCATCGCACAAGATTCTTTGCAAAAATGTGCAAATGTCTTCAAGTTTCATCTGCATAAAACACAGCAGAAAGGAAAAGATTATAGGACTCATTTATTTGAGCATTTCTGATCATTTCGTCTGGACATATGGGATTCTCTAGCAAAATTTCATCACCTCTGATTTCACATTAATGCTGTTTTTTCTTTGTTCTTTCCCTATGCCTGTTGCCGTCTCTGTCTCTTCCTCCTAGTTTAATCCAGACTACTTCCAAATCATGCCTCAGGTCTTTTTCTCACTTTGTTGTGAAAATTTTCCCCCTTCTTTCCTCTATTTTTTTTTTTTTTGTAATTTCCTGAGGCAGTCTTGGAAGGAGGTTGATGGGTAGTGTTAGTGAAGGGAGGTATTACTGCTGCTGAGCAGGTGAAATACTTGTCACTGCTGAAGAGAGCGACTGACATAGATGTTGTGATTGGACACGTCAACATCTCTGGTATTAAGCAGATGAAGGGGTGAAGAATAAGATAATAAACTGTGACAGACACAACAACTACAACATTTCCCTCATAAATCAATATGAAGGAAAAATACTAAATTAATTCTTCTGGAAGCTGATGTACTAGGGTTATGGACAAATTGGGGTAGTCACAACCAAATACACCCCTATTTCCATTCCCTTTATAGAGCACTTCGGGAATCACTACACTAGTGAGACTCAACGGCTTTTTTGTGGCTTCACAGAAGTCCTTTTTCAGGCCAAATTTACTATCTCCTCATACTTCTTCCTGCTGGCACACTCCTGAGGCAGAAGTAGATCATCTTTGAGTAAACACTAAGCCCAGTCATTGCACTTGCTGCAGTTACTAGCCACATGGCCAGTCTGTGTGTCTGTGCATGACCAAGCACCTCCATTTGCCTCACCTGCCCCTTCTGCAGTGCTACAGGATGGACGTCAGACACCTGGAGCACCCGAGACCTTTCCTCAGAGGTCAATCATTGTCTGCTGGAAAGGCATATGAGTTTTCTAGAGAAACCTGAAGTGGAAGTAGCATGTCCTGGGCATGCCTTCATGTCCCTGCAGCCCTTGAAAGTATGGATGTAGCCCATATCACCAGTGCAGTGTGTTGGTAGGGAGATACTGATGCTCTGCAGGACAATGAGAAACCATATGTATTCTAAGGAACCAACCCAATAAACTTTGAAACCTTGAATTTGGGCATCATTGCTTGCAGAAGACATCACGTTTCCCAAATATCGGGAAAGGTAGTCAGTTGTCGCCTGTCTACACCTAGAAAGGTCTAAGGTGCTCTAGTCTCTGAGATTTGAAATTGTGCTGGAAGAATGTGTCCATCATTGGCATAAAGGGGAGTCCAAGGGAAATACACTGCAAGAAGGTATTGCCAGTAGAGAGTCAAAGGGCCCAGAGGTGAATAAACAGAACCTTTCATTGAGGAAAAGCTCATATTTGTCATGATAGTGATTCACTGGGATTTGAAATTATGGTGTGTTCTGAGATCCCTGAGCATTTGCTATGCATAGGCACTGACCTGGGAGAGGCTAGTCCTACTCACTATTCTTACCCTTCTTTGCCCAGGAAAGGTTACATCCGTATAACTGAATTAATGATTCATTTCTTTTTCTGGAAAGGCTGGAAACCTCCTTATGTGGGAAAACAGAAGCAATCCAAATGTAATTGGATTAATTTGGTTCAATTACTTTGTGTAATCTTGGATTTAATCTCATTCATATGAACTTCAAAGAAATTCTGAATTATTTTTCCTTTTTCTTTCTTCTTATGCTCAGTTTTGACACTGAAAAGCACTAATTTTGTCCCTTTCTGCCATCAACTATAGCAAAAATACTTAAGCTATTTAAATGCATTTTTTGCATTTTATCAGAAGCTCCTCTTCTCTCTGGATACATACACAATTACATAGAAAACTCCATGCATTTAGTATATACTAGACAAATACACCATAATGTTCCCATGTAAAAGATTGCCTATAAATCAAATTCTACTTGGCTATTAGAACAGGCTCTCTGATAAAGAGAAAATAAGAGAAGTGTGTAGCATAAGGACCTGAATAAAAACAACTCTGGCATGCTAAAAGACGGAGGAGTGAGAAAATAGCAAGTCAAAGACCTCTCTCTTGATATCTCCCCTAATTGGCAAAACTTCTGTATCACCATGGTACTGTAGCACCATGAGGAGACAGATGCTCCCTAAAGCAGCCAGCATCCAAACAATTCAGTATATTTCAGGCCAACGCAAATGACCTGATTTATGATAGAAAACTACCAAAACACCAGAACTTGTCATGATAGGCACATGTCATCTGCTTCTTTTTAGAAGCACTATGCAACACACAGGAAAAAAAGTGGGAATTTTTACAATTTTCCAGGGAAGAACTGTATAAAATGCGTAAGATAATAATAGAATTGTTTAGGTTAAAAAGTATCTTTAACATCTTCAAGTCCAACCATTAATCCAACACTGCCAGGTCCACCACTAAACCATGTCCCTAAATGTCACATATGCACATCTTTTAAATACCTCTAGGGATGGTAACTCCACCAACAGCCTGCCCCAGTGCTTGTAAAACCTTTAAATCAAGGAATTTTTCCTAATATCCAATCTCAACCACACCTGGTGTAACTTGAGGCTGTTTCCTCTCATCCTCTCACTTGTTACTTGGAAGAAGAGGCTGGCCTCCACATCTCTCTAACCTCCTTTCAGAGAGCAATAAGGTTCCCCCCTTGAGCCTCGTTTTCTCTGGACTAAGCAATCCCAGCTCCCTAAGCCACTGTCCATAAGACTTGTGCTTCAGACCCTTCACCAGCTCCATTGCCCTTCTCTGGACACACTCCAGCACCTCAACATCTTGACAACAGCATTCGAAGTGTGGGCTCACAAGTGCCAAGTACAGAGGGACAATCACTGTCCTGCCGTCCACACTGTTCCTGATACAAGCCAGGATGCAATCTGCCTTCTTGGCCCCCTGTTGGCTCTTGTTCAGTTGGCTGTTGACAAGCACCCCCAGGTCCCTTTCTGCCAGGTGGATTTCCAGACGCCCTTCCCCAGCCTGTAGTGCTGCATGGGGTTGTTGGTGCCACAGTGCAGGACCTGGCACTTGGCCTTGTTGAACCTCATACCGTTGGTCTCAGCTCATGAATCCAGCCTCTCCAGACCCCTCTGCAGAGCCTTCCTACCCACCAGCAGATCAACACTCCCACTCAACTTGGTGTTGTCTGCAAACTGCCTGGGGGGGTGCACTCAATTCCCTTGTCCGTTTCATTGATAAAGATATGAAACAAGACTGTCTCCAGTACTGATCCCTGTGGGACACCACATCCTCCAGCTGAATGTAGCACCATTCACCACAACTCTTTGGGTTCAACCACCCAGTTTTTTACCCAGAGAAGAGCACACCCATCCGGGCCTGAACAGTCAGCTTCTCCAGGAGAGTGCTGTGAAAAATGGCATCAAAGGCTTTACTAAAGTTCAGGTAGACAATATCCACAGCCTTTTCTTGGGGCATCAATAGAAGGAGATCAGGTTAGTCTATCAGGATCTGCCTTTCATAAACACACTCTGGCTGGGCCTGCTCCCCTGATTGTCCTGTACATGTGCATGATGCACTCAGGATGATCTCTTCCATGATGTTCCCTAGCACCAAGGTCAGATTGACAGCCCTGTAGTTTCACAGATCCTCCTTCCAGGCATTCTTGTAGGTGAGTGTCACATTTATTAAATTCCAGGGAACAGGACAGCCAGTAAATGACAGAAAGTGACTCAATGAGCTTTTCCACCAGCTCCCTCAGTACTCTTGGATGGGTGCCATCTGGCCCCATAGACTTCTGTGGGCCTAAGTGGCATAGCAGGTCACTGACCATTTCCTCTTGGATTATGGAGTCTTCATTCTTCTCCTCATCCCTGTCTTCCAGCTCAGGGGGCTGGGTACCTGAACAACTGGTCTTACTCTTAAAGACTGAGGGAAAGAAGACAACTGTATCCCAGCCTTTTCCTCAGCTTTTGTCACTGTTTCTCCCTGCATCCAGTAAAGGATGGAGAGTTTCCTTAGCCCTCCTTTTCTCGCTAATGCGTTCATAGAAACTTTTAAAATTGTCTTCTACAGCACTAGCCAGATTAAGTTCTACATGGGTTTTGCCCCTTCTAACTTTCTCCTTGCTTCACAATATCTTTGTAGTCATTCCATGTTCCCTGTCCCTTCTTCGAAAGAGCAGAAACTCTCTTTTTTTTTTTCCTGAGTTCCAGTCAAAGCTTTCTGTTCCTCTAGGCTTGTCTTCCCTGCTGGCCCATGTTTTGGCATGTGGAAACAACCTGTTTGTGCATCTGTAACATTTTCTTCTTGTAGAGTGTCCCGCCTTCCTGGATTCCTTTGTCCTTCAGGTCTGCCTCCCAAAAGACTTTGCCAACTAGTTTTCTAAAGAGGCCAAAGACTGCCCTCCAGAAATCCAAAGTAGTTCATAACTCCTCTCCTTACTTTTCTGAGAATCAAAACCTGTCATTTTGTGATTGCTATGCCCAACACAGGCCCTCAACCACCACATCTCTACCAGCCCATCTCTAGCCATAAATACCAGGTCCAGTGGAATGCTTCCCCAAGTTGGCTCACCCACCATCTGTGTCAGCCTCTTATATTTTGTCTCCCTCTTCATCCTGGTTAGGTAGTCTATAACAGAGTCCCACCATGGTATCTGCCTTGTTGGCCTTCCCTCTGATAAACACTCAACCCTATCATCACCATCTAAACAATCAAAACACTCCCTAACAAACAGGGCTACTCTACCACTTCTCCTTCCTTGCCTATCACAGAATAGCTGAGGTTGGAAGTGACCACTGGAGGTCATCTAGTCCAACCTCCATGCTCAAGCAAGATCCCCTACAGCATGTTACTCAGGACTGTGTCCAGAAAATGTTTGAATATCTCCAGGGAAGAAGACTCCTCTCTGGGCAATCTGTTCCAGTGTGTGGTCACCCACACAGTAAAGATGTTCTTCATCAGCACCAGTTTCTGCTTGTTGCCTCTTGATCTCTTGCTTGACTCCACCCTCTTGACAGTCCCCCTTTAGATACTTATAGACATTGACAAGATCCCCTCTCAGTCTTCTCTTCTCCAGGCCAAAAGACTATCCTTTGTGAAGAGTTTATAGCCATCCATTGCAGCACTCCAGGCTCATTCTTGAAGAAAATTTTCCTCTGGCAGAAGAAAATGCTGCATCTACTCTTGATCCCTGCTGAGAGTAACCTCTTGGATAGCAAAGGAGGAGCTTTCCCCACATCATTATGGTGTGTACTTGCACTGCAAAGGACAAGCTAGGCTCCTCAGCTGAGGAACTGGAATAACTGTAAGTTTGGTAAAGCAAATGTATATTTTTCAAACATGGGACATTTCCTATGGTGAAGGTGGTCTAGAGGAACTTCAGCAAGTTCTGTGAGTACAAGACACCTTTGCAGATGATTCAGTAGCATCTAAGTGTTTCATCAAGCAGTTTAATTTACTGCAGTTATCTAAATGCTTTAGCAGTCTTTGAAATATTTCTGGTTTTGATAAATTTTGGTGATGGTAATAATTAATGCCTGATGAATAGAAGTTATGTCTGTAAAGTGCTATATGTTTTTCTATAGGTAGCTGCACATAAATGCAACCGTAGGAATTCAATAATCATTAAAAAAGTATGAATGCTGAGTTCAGATCCAATGTGCCTATTGATTGGAATGCCAATAACTGCTATGTAATGTGAAAACCAGGGACAGATTACAAGATTATACATGGGGCACACAAGGAAATGACTTGTTTAGATTGTTGTTATCCCTGGTGAAAGGAGTTCGTTTAATTGTTCTATCAAGTAAGATTTTTACATAGCAAGTTAGAACAATGTGGAGAAACCTGTTAACCCCACTTGTCTGACCTGTTCCTGTCAGAACTATTTTTAATTGGCTTTTCAGAAGCAACAAACCACATAAAGTCTACACCCCCTTTCTAACATTATTATTATCCCCCCTGCTGGTTTAATTTATGTGTTTAATTTTGGTTTGCTGGGTGCAATATGGCTAATTGCTTGAGAACTGTGCAACCTTACAAGTGAAATTTTGCTTTTATAATTTGTAGCACACCAAGTGTAATAATGTACATTCAATTTCTGAAAAAGATAATTATGCTAATAGAATTATTTGAATAAAAATTCACACTATGCAGGATAATGTCCTCTACTTCTTAATTTATACTAACGTAGATCTGTAAGGCATTTTTAATAATGTACTTCAACCCAGGGCCAGGAAGGGCTAGAAAGACGCAAAGGACTGACAGGTCTTAAATGGGACAAAGAGGCTTCAGAGGTCTTTGTAGCAAAAGCTATCAGAAGTGATGCAAGTATTGAATTTGAATAGAAGCTACAAGATACAGTAACCACCCCTGTTCATGTGGGAGGATGTGGTCTTGCTATGTTTAGCTTTTGGAGGGAAAATAAGGAAGGAAAAAAAAGACACTACAGGTCAGTAATTGCATTACATGCAAACAGGTCTTGCAAGGTGGAAGCCTTCATGCAGATAACCCATTACCTCCACAAAATCTGCCAATGTGTGGCACCTAAGAAGGGCCAACACTGTGTGAGACTGACCATATAGAAGCTGGCACTCAAAAGGACAGGGCACCCAGCCTCTTCCATTGCCCTAGAGATAGATGGATGGAAAGCATAATGACAGGAGAGGAATAGCACCTCCCTTAGTCCCAGAGAAACACAATATATTTTTAGAGCCGTTCACTAGGCACCAGTTAGACATGAGGGCTTGGAAGTGGCTCATTAGGCATCATACATATGACCCTCTTATGCCCAGACATTCTGCATGCTGGACAAACTGTTTCACCATTTATGCAGTGCCCACAGGAGCACTGTTGACCAATAATATAGCTTTTGGGGCTGAGAAGGGTCATACTGAGGCTGGGTTAGCTGGGAAGGCCTGCTAAGCTGTAGCTCAACACAGGCCAGCATCTCATGCCACCTACAGTACCCCAAGACATGCATTTTCAGGCCATTCCATGCCCCTAAGTCACAGCTGAAGCATCCTGAGGA
Source organism: Calyptomena viridis (assembly GCA_013390005.1). NCBI lineage: Eukaryota > Metazoa > Chordata > Aves > Passeriformes > Eurylaimidae > Calyptomena > Calyptomena viridis. The sequence goes on from WEIV01009794.1 coordinate 96,130, forward strand.
GTTCCTCAGGACCTTTGCTTTTCAAGGATGAATATCAATTTAATTTTCCTGGATAAATTGGGATTGTTGCTGCATTGAGGGACTCTGCTTGCAGTGGAGGAAGTCATGCCTTCAGCTAACACTCTTTGCATTAAGTCTATGGGATCCCTATTCAAACGAGGTGTTAATGCAGCATAGCACTGTTTTCTGTGTTGGATGAGATCAGTTATTGGTACAGCCAGATTTAAAAATGTGTGTGATCCCACTCTCTTCCAGAGTAAACTTCCACCCCGGCCCTTGCACATGTTGCTCTGTCAAAGGCTGGCCACTGGTGTCTGTCACCATTAAAGCACATTAAAATCTCAGGCAGCAGTGTACAGTTATTGCTTTTAAAATTGTGCTGTAGGGGGTTTCCAATGTTGATTATTGTATTTGTAGCAATTCCCTAGACTTGGAATGAAGAAACTAATGCAAATTCTTTGTGAACTGCTTAAAAACAAAAGGATTTATGATAAATGAAAGTTTCTAAAGGTGGTGACTTTCATACGAAATTAATAGAAAATACTGTGATTAATGCCCAGACTGTCAATTCATGTTTTCTCCCATAATTATTTCAGGACCATTTTTTTTTTATGTGCCATAAGTATACTTATAGGTGATAAAGGAGCAGGATTGGCAGCCTAAGAGCTTGAAAAAACTATTTATCCATGGAAAAGGTGTAGTTATGTGCAGCATGTTATGCACAACTCCTCTGTGTTTCTTTTCTTTACCAATGTACTTGTCTTCCTTCTCCTGCTGCACTAAGTTAATCATCCACAGAGATGGTGATTTCAAGGTCACAAATAAGGAGATGCTTTTTGCAGCTTCTCTTTTGTGCTAGAAAAGAGGGGGGACTGAGGTCAAGCCTATTCATTTCACAAATGCTGGCTAACAATATCTCAATACGTTCTTGATTTCCTCTTTTAGGTACGGGAAATAGCTTTAATATCTTGTATACCACAATGTGGTAGCTATTGCCTTTTAATGTTGATCCCTATAGACCATCAATCCCTAACTAGTGTGGCTGCTTACTGAAACTGAGATGGTTTCACACTGAGATTTATAGGTAAAAGGTTCCCCGTCTCATGACTAATTCCTCAATGTATGGTTCCACTTCATTTTTTAAACTCCTTCACCATTGACCACCACTAATTTTTAGGCAGAACTCTTTACTGATATGATTTTGGTGTACTTAAAACATTATTGGATTGTATGGCCTCATACTTTTATGGAGCTGAGTTACTTAATGATGTTAGAGGTTATTTTTCTTTTTTTTAGATTTAATCTTTTTATTTGTTTTGTTTTCCTTTGATAGCTTTAAATACAAAGTGCCTAATAACTGGGGAAGAAATAACAAGTTTGTATGAAATAAAAATGGCTATGGATCTTCACTGAAAACACAGAGTGAGGCTATTTTTACTTTCATTGCTGAAGTTTGCAGAATAAACAGATTACAATAAACGGAATAGAGAGGCGATAGCATTATTATTGTTATTATTATCATTATTATTATTACAGCGCCATAAATGTGCATTCTGCTTAACAGACAAATAAAAGACATCTCAGGAGATCACTTCAAGTTCAACTTCAGCATAAAGTACAACTTTCTCCTGAACATTTCCTTTTTTCACATTTGCAAAGAACAAGTGTTTCAGACTGGAGTGCACTGAGGAACTGAAATACTTGTCTAGGCTCAGAAAGAAAGTGATTTGATCATACCACTTAAATGTATAGGCCCAAACTCACTCTGTGATAAAAATCCTCCCTACTGCAGTGGAGGTCTGAGCTGACCACACATTCCCATCAAAGCTGCTGGAGTCCAGGAGTGCACTGAACTTTTGAAAATTAAGATTTGCTATGATTTTAAAGGTGATGCCTCACTGTAGGTCATAACACCTCGCAAAAATGTTTGCAACATATCAAACTGTGTATTAAGCACCATGCTCGCTTTCAAACAAAACCTTAACATTTAAAAAAAAGTTATTCTCTATTTTTTTTAAGAGAATAAGCACTGATCCAGGCCTAGAGAAGCTATTTGAGGAAGGAGACTCTTGGAGACTGAATTGATTTAGAGGCTCCAGTTGAAGCACTGATCCAGCTGATGAGAGACAATTGTGTAAGCTACCTCCCAAGGTGCTGAGATGATGTACATGCACAGTTGTTGCCCATAGAAATGAGCTGTGAGCCACTGGAGTGAAGGGAAATATCCACTCCAAAGGAGCAAAATATTCCAAATGAACAGTTTTAAAGAAAATTAACTGAAAATATTAACAAAGTAACACAACAAATTATTTGAAATTGATGAACTAAAAATACTAAATAAAATAAGTGCCTATCTATTAAAGTTTTTACAGATTTCTGAAGGAGGAAAGAATGTTTGTCTGAAACCTTTGTAAATTGCAAGGCAATAAGAGATACTTGCAGGTGCCAAGTCCATTAGAGATAAATCATGGTCAAGCTTCAGATGTTCAGTTAGGAAGGAACATGGATTTTAGTGTATCTGCAAATAAGATCTTTGGCAAAATGGAAAGTCTTTGTGTGCCAAAGGGACACCTCCTCAGAACAAATTCTTTCTTTTGTGAATTAATTGTTAATGTAAGACCACATTAATACAATTGTGGCAAGAAGATTTATCTGACTTTAATGTCTGGGAAAACTAGGTGGTACTTCTAGGTAGCCTTTTTCAACACCTGTGGAAATCCACCCAATGAAAAAAAACCAAGTTCCTTTTATCAAATGAATTGTGTGAAGATGTCTCCTTGTGCTGCTGTCGGGGCACTGAACACTTACTGAAGCAACAAGCAATGAGAATTACTGCCCCAAGAAGACGCCCTAATCACTCAGCTTTTCATTATTTCACAAAGATAAACTCAAGTCAAAACCTTTCCCTAAATACAAATATTCAGAGCAGGTTCCCAGAGCCACTCTTTGTCTTTTGTTGCTGTTTACTCGCACAGACGTCACAGGAATGCTGAGGCATACTGCCTTGAATTTTGTAGCTCCCCTAAAAGTGAAATAATGCTATTCTTTCCAATCATCACTGTCAATTAGCTAAGAACTCCTGAAGTCCCAGCTAAGCACTGACAGATAGTAGACCTCAATATATTCTAAATTTGTACCGGAGAACAGGAGTACTACCTCTTTTCTATGCAAGATTTTATTTTGAGCATATATATCATCCATGTCCTGAACTCTTCATAAACTGCAGGAGTAAACAGAGGGTGCTACAAAATCCTCTACAAACCTGTGTTTTTCTTTAAGTCATGAACAAAAATTGATTTGTGAAGTCTATATTGAATGCTTTATTTTCAGGAAGAACCTGCAGAAGCCTATTTTTTTAAGAAATGGAAAAAATATGGCAAAAGTCCTTACTTCCAACCAAGTGAGACCTAACACACTTTCAAGGGAATATAAATGGCAACAAAGATGTTCTAGCACTGCAGTACATTCTCAAGTTGCAAAAGTTAGTATCCAGATCTGTATGGATAAAGTCAGTACCCAGACCGGTATGGATAAAAGGGCCTTTGGTTCTCAACAGTTTATCCATAACAATTCAGACCACTTTAGAGTTTGGGAATTTGTCCTTTTCTATTAATTTGACCCAGGGTATGGGAGATGACACTACTGGAAAAAAAATCTTGACTCCTGTGAATTCAACAGAACTTTTGTAGTCAACCATTACTGAAGTGGGATTTTGCTGATTGTCTAAAGCAACTGGAAGCAAATAGGACAACCTGAAAGAAAGTTTTATAAAACCATGGAGAAAAATGTCTCTTCCAGGGATAGAAAGCACTGAAGCCAATTCTATTGAATTGAAGCCCATCTTTACAGTCCTTTGCAGTGTGATAATTGATTTCAAATACCTTTTGAAAGCACTGTGGGATGAAACCCAAAAAAAGGGGTATCTGATATTCCTGGCTGACATTTATTACTACAATCCAGTTTCTGAGCAATTGCTTTTGGACACAGTCCTTTTTCTGAACTGAAAAATAAGATCAGGAAGATTATAAAGCAATTCCAATGAGGTAAATAAAAATAGACACGGATGTTTTGTTTTAAAAGCCTCAATCAACAAATAGCCTTTAAATCAACAAACAGCCCCTAAAGCTGTTTGAAAGCCTAATACAAAATTTCTGGTTAAGGGCTAAAGGAAATTCCTGTCTTGTCTATGGAAAGGGGTTCAACTAGTGTCTCAGTTCTGTTCCAGCTGGTTTTAAAACTGACTGTTTTAAATCCGTTTTACCTTGATAATCCTTCCCAAGACTATCCAGGAAGTGGTCTAGGTGTTCTGAGAATTCAGAAATAAAAAGAATTCTCCAAAGTGATCTTAGTGCTAACTTCAGCTGCCTCTGGCCCTAATCCAACAAAGCACTTAAATCTGTTCTTCACTTTGAAATTGGCTTGGCGATGTCAACAGGGCTTCTCACATATCTGCAGTTAAATACCGGCATAAATAATTATTTAGATCTAACCCCTTTGTATCAAGGCTTGAAGTACCCACAGTAGTCACTGTAAGGGAGGGCCTTGTTTCATGTTTCTGGTGATCACATGAACAAGTTACTTTTCTCTTTCTACAAATTCGTTTGGCTTGCGGCACATTGCTCTGGTTCAGGCTCCAAAGCTTCTTTGGCTCAAACTCATCTCTTTCAATCCCACATTTAAACATCCCCACTCAGCCCCTCCAAATACCTTCTTGGTACACAGATTTACTGCAATAGCCCATGTCCATTGCTGGGGTGTGCTGACCCTCAGTAAAGCCAGCATGGCTTTTACTAATTAAAGAACAGCTCACCTTCTCTAGCTTTGTCCTTTGATTTCTCCTAGAAATCCTATTCTCCTTAATAGAAAAATGCCTAGATGATGAAACAAAGCACAATCTTCTGGTAACCCTTGATTGCATAGAAATCTACTAGCTGCCTTGCAAGCTGGGGAACCACCTTTTTTTTTTTCCCCCCATAGAACTTTGTAAAAGCTAATTGGAAAGCAATCACAACCCAACACTTAATAGACTTTCGCATTTCAACAGCAAACAATTTTTTTCTGCTTTCAAGAGGCACACTCTGGGCAATTTGCTCCCTTTCATGGAAGGTAGGTAGTTTGATCTCAGCTAGAGAAGGCTACAGTATATCACTTTTATTACCTTCTTTATATGAGAATAAATGTTTTATAAAAGTTCTGAAAATAATTTCTTATGTCAGGGAGGGAGAAACTTAGTTCTAGTACTCAAGATGCTTTAATTAGTTTTCCCTGAGTCTGTTTTCTCAGTTATCTCACTATAGCTGGATCAGTTTTATTACCCTGAAGAAATAATTTGCTCTTATTAAGACCAAGTACTCTGTTCAATAATTTAATATGTTACATTCATCTTTAACGTTAAAAAGCCTGAGCCAAAGTTCACTGAAATCAATGGAAAGTCTTCTAGGGACACCAAAGGGCTTTGGATCCTTTTAAGGGACTTTTAGTATGAATAAGCATCTGTATTGCAGTTATTACGTGCAGCATATCTAACTTGGATATTATTAGAGGTGTAATTATGGTAGTACAGGGCTCTTCAGGGCCAAATGGCAAGTATTTATGCAAGTCCTTGAGCAGGTGGGGCTTTTTTTTGTTCTGAGCTGAGTTTTTTGCTGCTATGGTTACATTACCACAAATACCTACCCCTGCTAACTTAAATTTAATTTGCTTATGGCTACACAAGTTGAAGTCACTCCAGTATAGACATATTTACTCTCCCTAGAGGTTTCTTGTGTTATAGTGATATGATTTCATCCCTTAAATCAGAGGTATATCTCTGTCTGGTTTTGATCGCTGGCTGGATCGCGCTCCTGCTCGTCAGCAGTCACCCATAACAGACAGTCTTCTCTAGCAGTATTGTCATTTTCAGTTTCAATTTATTTTCTCCTTTCATTATTTGAAAAGGTTTTGGTACTCCTCCTTTTCTGAGAGGTAATTTTTTTCCTATCTACCTGTGTTTCCCTGGCGGATCTGCTAATAGCAATAAATTAATCCCTAGATGCATTATAGCATGGTTGAGCACCATTATATTGACAAGTGAGCCAGAAAAGCCCTTCTAGCTCAGTTCCTTAGAGACTGAATATAAAAAGCCATCGTAGAACTACATTGATATTAGGCAATATAAAAATCATGTTGTGTGCTGAAAGCATTATTCTCCTCCAAGTGATAGTCAAACCTAAACCTTAACAAAAGTATTTTGAAAGTGTCCAATATGCTTGCTTATCAGCCTGAGAGTCCTGAGCATCTATTTTAATTTCAGAAGAACAATTAAAATCCCACAATAAACCTCTTAAACATTTATTTAACAAGAAAGTCCTTTATCAGGTTCATTGATATTCAACCAATCAAAATCTGGTATTTGTAAGTAATCTTATGTACCCAACTGTAGTCTGTTTTTTGTTATGTTCTTGTATGTCCAGTTGAAATTCCTTGGCCACAACCTGATGGGACATAATGGGTGAGATCCAAAGCCTGGTCAGATCAAGAGTTAAGTTAATGGTTGGCTGTGATCTTAGAGGTCTTTTCTAATCTAAATGATTTTATTATTCTAAGGAGGGGCTGTGTGATACTTTCGGTCTCTTTTGATTTGTACATTTTTTCCAAATATAATGAATGTTCCTTAAGACATGCAATTTTGTGTCCTCATTTTCTGTTGCTTTAATTTTTATTTCTTTTTTTTTTTTTTTAAGCTTGGGAGAATTTAGGGTAGACTTAAATAACATCCTCTAAGTTTTCTCACAAGTGTTTGAGTGTCCTGAATCATGTGAGTGAGGCATAGAGTGGTCTGGCTGCAACAGCAGGTATCAGGAGCCCTGTAATTAATTTTCAAGTCATGGTAATGGAACCCTTCCATCATCTGTGTCCTCAGTGCATGGACTCCAAGAGAAGTATTGCTACAACTTCTAAATGGAAGGAAAAATGAGGGAACAAATTGGGCATTTATTAAGAATGGAGCTATTTTCCTGATGAAACATGACTCATGCTGACAATGGAGATTCAAAGTACTCTGCAGATTTAATAGTAGTAAGTAATATTTCAGTAGTGATAAGTGATGGTTGATAGAGATAAATTTTGAGGGGAAAGTAATTGTGCCTGAGTTTGTTCAGACACTTTTGTATCTTTTTCTTGGATACCTTTCCTACAACATCTATAAGGAGCCAATGCCTAGGTTTTGGTGACAGCTGAACTTAATTTCTAAGCCTAATGCATGTATGTCCAAATACACTGGAGGTTTTTTCCATACTACTTGGGGTTTTTTAATTTGTTTTGGTTTGTTGGTTTTTTTACTTCAGAACAGAGGTTATTTCATGTGATCTGCTTGAACTAATTAAGTGAATGACCCTGGTACAACCAATTAATGATGTATATTCTGACTTGAAGAGTTAAGGAAGACGACTGTTGGGAGGGAGATTTATAACACTTAAAATACCTGATTTAAAGGTAGGAGCTCAGAAGCCAAAGGAGGCATAGGCAGACTTTGTGTCTTACTGTCTCTTCTTCTTTGGGAGGTTCAGAAATATGATTCAAAAAAGCTCTTATCATGAATGTGTGTAGGTGAAGACAGAACTTATTCTGCATTACTTATAATCTGCCACAAGCCCATCACAATGCTATTGATGGACCAAATTAAAAATACCTCTTTACTGTAATCTTGATGGTGTGTGAAGCCATCAGAGTTCCTGCTCTGTATATAAGAACAAGTGAATTACAGTATAACTGTATTAAAGTAGCTTTTGCAAAACTTCTCAGCTTTTCCAGTGAGTTTTAAAAGCTAATATCGGTGTTGATGTAATATAAAAGAAAGATTTTGTTCTTACAGTTCTTTAAATATGAAGTACATGTTTGATATTCTTCATACAATACTGGTATTTAATGAGGTTAAAGGGTGCGCAAGGTGTCTGTTTCTTGACTGACGGAAAGGCAGAAAAAGCAATTGGTATTGTGAGAGAATATTATTTGCGTCTCTTGGCACTATCTTTTTTGCTTCATATCTGAACCCTTTATTATTTTCATTCTTGCTCTGTTGAAATCTGGGGGTAGGGAATACTTGCATAGCAGGATATACCTCCAAGAACACACAGGTGTGCTGCAAATCCTTATGTGTGAGCTCCTGTGGTGATTCTCTAAATCCTTAAGCTAATCTATTGTCCATCTCCTTTATACTCAATACTCTTTTCTTCTTTTTCTCTGTTTTTAGGTTGGACAATTCTATTTTCTGCTTCACCGAAATGGAAGTCAAAAGCCTTTGATTTATACCCCCAGTTTTCTCATTTACAGATAGTACCATTACAGAGATTTTTGACTATCAATTCTGCTTTCAGGTAAGGTTAAAAGTGCTCTGGATCTTGACAGCTATGCAGCAGCAATAGGCTCAGGAGAGCTGCAAGAATGAATCATGTGTTCTCCAGTGGCAAGTGGGGAGGAATTTGTATTCTTGAGCTGCAAGAGGTGTTTTTTTCCTCTTTTATTTCAAAACAAGAGTTATTCCTAGGTGTTCTAGACAATTAAATTGATCAGCAAAGCCACTAGTTTTAGGCCAGGAAGAAATATTTTTTGAAGCTCAACCAAACGTATCCAATATGAGGAGAACCACATTTCTGTCAGTGTTTCTCATGGGTTGCATCTCTTCCTTTCACACCCATGGACTGCTTGAAGAAGTTGCTGTTAGGTGGGGTTCCCAGAAGAAATTGGGTGCATGCTTTCACTTAGGTGCTCCTTAGCAAGACAGCTTCCCTCAGCATGTGG
>WEIV01009795.1:4393-39390 GCA_013390005.1 Calyptomena viridis
TAGAATAGCTGAAGCCTTAGGTGCCTAAGTAACCTTTTTGTACTAGATAGAGGCCTCGTGTCCTAGTTTTGTATCACAGAGGCTGGTTTAAACTAGGAGTAATTTCAGTCCAGTACACAATATTTTTGACACCTCCTGACACTCTTATGGCAGGTTTTCTAATATGGGCACGATTATTACAACAAATGTTGTAGGTCCCCTGAGTTCAATGCAATACCAAGAACTGTTTCTTGGACACTTGTGTACATTTCTGGTACCATCCTGGATTATTAGAAGGACACACTGCAGGCCCTAACAACGTTAAGTATGGATTCAGTTTAGGCCGAGTTCTGAACTGATGTGACAACTTCCTGACTGAGGTGCCTGTGCACTCTTTTTGTCATATGTAATGCATTGATAACTCAATTGGCAATGACCTTCAGGTATATGATGCCATGCTGATGTATATGGGAACTCAACTGATAAGAAAGTACTTGAGGGATGATAAATAGGGCAGTGCACATTAATAAACGCTACTTTTTGTACACACAGAGCTTATATAGCTAAAAAATAAAAAGTCCAGGGATGCCCCTGCACCTAGTAAAACTCTTTCAAGAACTTAGGAAAGCTGGGTAGTGGGAAACAGTGATAGAAATGGTGACATCCATAGCATTAGCACACACAGGTTGTCTCCTTTTGAACCGTGCCTTTTGCCAATGACAAGGCTGCAATCTTAGTAGAAAATGCCCTATCTTTTACCTCAGTATAAACAGGCATCTTTGGGGCATGCAGGATACTGTCATATGTCCCTGGGCATCTCCCATCCCCCTTCAGAGCTGGTAAATGACATTCACTACTCCTTTCTTGGAAATGTGCAAAAAGGATTTCCATAGAGAGTCTTTGGAGATTTCCTGTTTTCTCGTGTGTGTAATAGATTGGGTCAAGCAACAAAGAGGAGAGAGGAAAGAATAAGATTTAATTTTATATGCACTCTCCTGTCATCACCATTGGAAAAAAAAAAAAAGGCATGAAAAGATAAATTCTCCAATACAGGTGATGTCAGTGTTAAATTAAATTAAGACCACATGTTTTTGTGCAGCAACTGTAAGGCTTCAGTTATGGGGGGGTTTGTATTAACAGAGTAAATTCCAAACTAATGTTAATAAATTGTGTGTGAATAATTAGTCAGAAAAATAATGTTATCTGCAGTACTTTAAGTCATCATAGCTTAAATGTGTGATCTAGAACTTATTCAATTGTGGGGCATCTGAACTGTAGTAACATAAGTCTTAACAGATTAAAGAAAGAAAAAATATTAAGTTGTATTTCAGCAAATCATTCTAAACCACTGTGAATGCAAAGGATACCATCTGAAGGTATTGATTATCAGAAACTCATAAAAGCAGAGGCTCTGAAAATCTTTTAAATTATGGATAAGGAAATTTATATTGAAAATTGGATAGTACCTCTTTGCAAATTGCCAAAATACGGAGATTTAAATGCAAGTTACATCTTTTTGATTTGTAATTATTGACTAGTTTCAAACAACTAGAAGTAATGATCAAAACCCTAGTCCCATTTCAGCTAATTAGAGAATAGTTGTAAAAGCATGAAAGCTTTAATTTTGTGTTCCACGTGGACAGAGACTGGGGAAGTGAGGGTCAGAGAAAGAAAAAAAAGTTATCATGGTATTTACTGGGCTTTATTTTCCTGTTTGATAGATTCTGAACACCTCTGTAGAAATCTTCACAGCACTTTGTGATTCTGCTGGCCTGGGCAGAGCATATGCAGCTGCAGCCAAGATCCTGGCAAGGTAGGTTAGCAAAGCCTTGTCTGACTGTCAGTGCAGATTGATTCAACTGTGAAAGACTTAAATTGTTAGAGGTCTGTCGCTTCCCATTACTGACTGCTTAAATTTTAAGCAGTGCCCTTCTTGCAGTAAGTGACCCTTTCATTGAAAGTTATTTTAAACTGGTACACGTTTTTTTGAAGTGTATGGTCCTAGCTTTTCTTTACCTGTAAATATAATATTTCCTTTTTCTTCCACATTTCAGGGTTTTTTTGAGTTGTTGGTTTGGGTTTTCTTCCCCACAAGTTTAAGAGGGATCTTAGTGGAAAATAGAAATGCAGGCCTGTTTTCCAGGTTAAAAAAGACAGAAAAAACTTGAAGAATGTAGCAAGCTTCAGTAGGTGTCTCAGTGTCATATTTTCTGAACGGTTAGTTTCCATTTATTGCACTAACTTCTTCTGTAGAGGCAGTTCTGGTTTGTGCATGTGTAACTAGATTTAAATTTGTTGCAAATATGATGCTTGTGTTCAGTATTTTTGTTTCAGCATCTGGCATTAAAATCTTCTTCCAGATGAATTAATTTGAAACTACTTCACCTTCTGACACAAATAGTTATGACATGAAGTAGTCTAATGCAATTGTCGTATGAAATAGGGGAAAAAAGAAATTAAAACAAAGGGTGCAGCTTATTCTTGATTCATTCTGTGTTTGGGGACTTCAGTGCATATGATGCATGATAGAGGTTGGCAAATTGTTTATGGAGAAGGACTTGTCACCAGGTTTATTTCAGTGTGTAGAGCAAATTCTCCTCCTTGAGTTAGATCCCTTGTCTCTTGGCCTTTCAGAGCCCACAAGGACCAGCCACAGTCCTCTCCAGCTCTCTGATACATAATTCATGGCTACACATATTCTGAGCATCCTAAATAAGGACATGGGATAAGATATTAACAAAGACACAGAACAGACTTAAGAATACCAGGTCCTATTTTTAAAACTATCTTAAGCCTAACCAAGAAAGATTTAGTCACTAGAACACCAGCTGTTACAATGAGTGGCTTTGCAATGAGTACAAAGTTGTCTGAGCTCCCAGTACCATTCATGGGCTCCTTGTATTCACAAAAAGCAGCAGTGTAGGTAGAGGATGGGTTAAGATAGTCAAGAGAACTTTCCTAGTGAACCATGTGAACCATCCTCTCTCTGTGATTTAGGCATTTTGGAATAAGGGCACATACATTTATGTACACAGAACTTACAGATTTGGTGATCCTTTTGAAATCAGTTTGCCAAACTCTTCATCTGAAAGACCATACCAATGCAAATTTTTATCTTAAAAGCAGCGTTAAAGAAAGAATGGCTAGTGAGTTTCTTCTGCATCCAATATGTATCCCATACTCTGGGAACATTCTTTAGCTATCCAGGAATGGACAGCCTCACTGCTTTCCAGTTTGCAATTTGAGAAAGAGGGAAAACAATAGGTAATGAGCAATGAGAGAGGATAATAAGAGCAGTAAGACTCCCCAGTTTAGTATTTAAGGCATTCTCCTGGAAGAGGAACATTCTGATTGATTCAGGTGAAGGAGGAACTCAATTTCATGTATAGAATCAAGGATTTAATGGCTAATCTACTACACAGGTCAAGATCCAACCATAAACCATTTCCCTGGAAACTGGCTGTCATATTTTAATAAAACCTGTCTGGTAGTTGTACCATGAAAGCATTTACCAAATTAAATGTTTTACATATGTACTTGCTTTGAAGAGATTTAGGTAAAAAATACCATGATGATTCTCAGCAACTTTCAGTCACTTGAGAACTTTGTGTGTAGAAAAGGTCTGGGCATCTATGAATCATACAGTGATAGAATCACAAATTTGTTTGGGTCAGAAGTAATTTTTAAAGTCCATCTAGTCCAGCCCCCCCCTGCAATGATCAGGGACATCTTCAACTAGCCCAGGTTGCTTAAAGCCCCATCCTGCCTGGCCTTGAATGTTTCCAGGGCTGGGGCACCTACTACCTCTCTGGACAACCTGTTCCCATGTTTTACCACTCTCATTGTAAAACAATTCTTCCTTATATCTCTTCTAGACTGACCTTCCTTCAGTTTAAGGCCATTGCCCCTTGTCCTATTGCAACAGGCCCTGCTAAACAATTTGTCCCCATCTTTATTATAAGCTCACTTTAGATACTTTAAGGTCTTTAAGGACTTCTCCAGACAGAACAACCCCAGCTCCCTCAGCCTGTCTTTATAGAAGAGGTGCTCCAGCCCTTTAAACACCTATGTGGCTTCCTCTGCACCCACTCCAACAGGTCCATACCTGTCCTGTGCTGAGGACTCCAGAGCTGGACATAGTGAATATTGGATAAATGCATGAATTTACTCTGTCACTGCTGGTGACTGAATCTCCATATTCAGCTTGTTCGCTTTTTCTTTACTTGTATTTTCACCTGAACAAGGCTAGACCTGTGCAAATCATTTTAAATTTGATGGATAATGTCTTTACAAAGAAGAGATGACTGTTTCCTAAAAATAATGTGTTATAAACCATAACATCTGTGAGAATTTGCACTGATTTCCTTCTGACAGGTTGGAGAAAGTGACTGAGCCCTCCTGAATTGCTCAGAGTCTGTCTATGGCTTTGGAATATTTTGTGAAATCTTTGCTGCAGATGTTTCCAGAGAGCACAGGAAACTGAAAATCTCTATCATGTGCATTTAGGCATGTCATTTTCCAGGGGAAAAAATCTGACATAATAGCATCGTGTTCTTGACTTATTCTGCCAGTGTCCACCATGGTAATGACTTCTTGTGGACACATGATTTATACATCCAATTCCATCACATGAGCAATCCTATAAAAGGTGCATATTTTCATAAAAGTCTAATAGGGGTAAAAATCTCATAGGGCATTTTAGCATGAAACTGGAAAATGAGTCGCTGTAGATGTGTAATCTCTTCTGCTGAAGTCATCATAACTGTTCTGTGGGATCATGAATGACTATATCTTTAGGAAATTACATTTTATGCATTTAGGAAGGTGATGTCTAAGGAGATAGAAAGTATATGGTCGTGTAAAATAACATGTAGATTTTTGAAGGAACTATAAAATATTAGCCCTTTGAGTAGGAAAGACCTGTTTATCATGTTATCAGATCTTGTGCAGGATAAAGTGTTTCAGTAATCCTTCTAGCATTCTTTAAATATCTCAGGCTGTGGTGCTTTTAGAAGTACTTCCTTTGAAAAATTGTTAAACCGTACCAGGCAATTGCTAGCTGGCATAAGTGAAGTTCTAACAGTGAGAAATATCTTTCTGATATGTGTAAAATTGATTTCTGTTTTCCTGAAAAAGGTTATATGCCCTAGCAATTCTCATATTTTCCATATGTGGACCATAGGTTTTTATGTGAAATACAAAAAATGGCCAAAAATACATCAAAACATTTCTATTAATTCATGAAATTAAGAAAACCTTTTTACATTTTCTCCTGTCACTGATTCCATTTGCTTTATTACTTTCAGCCTCTAGCCCACAAACTTGGTGGCACAATCAACAAACCCCTTAGTGGCTGTTTCATCTCTGCTCTATTTGATTTCTCCACTCTGAGTAAATGATTAAGTTTTCATGCATTGGTTCAACCAAAATCTATGTTCACTCAACCACATCCTTTATTGATTACTTCTACTGCAAACAGTAGGCCAAGTGTGATATACATAATTGGACAGTTGTCAGGGGATGTGGGTGTTAACAGTCCTGTTTTCCCAATTGGAAACTGGAATCACCTTGATACACAAATATTCTGCACTGTTTCATTCTCATTCCTTGGACCAAGGAGTCCTTTTCCTCAGAATATATGTTTTTAACTCTCAAAGGTCTGGTTGAATGGATTTAATGATTATACCATATAATATGCTCTTCAAGTTGCACCTGTGCACTGCATATAGAAAACTAGAAAAACTGGAATTAATATTTGTCTAACACTTTAACCTTGTCCTTTAACTTCTATAAATCACATGCTGTATTTCTGCAGGGAAACATTTGATTTTCCCTTCTTACGAAAAAAAATAGGTTAAAAAAGATGTGTTTCTAATTCTAAAATTTAGAAGCCTTTTGGCATTTGGCAAATGTTTACACTCCAGTATATTCCATATTCTCATGGTATTAAAACTCTTAAATTAGGAAAATGTAGTAAATCCAAGTCTGCTTGCTGACAACTAAGCTTTACAGTAGCATATACTTGAACATTTCAAGAATGTTAGTTTGCAGTGTTTTAGCATCCTTTTGTAGCAACCTCACTCATCTCAGTCACATGCAGTTAGTCACTGCAATGTTATAAATTTGCAGCCAAGCTTTGCTGTGTTTCCTGTTTTGTGGCAGGTTCTACCCTGTTATAATTACTCTGATAGCATAAAACAGGGAATTGCAGACTTACACAAGGTTTTGAAAGCACATATCCCTAATATAGTTTATAATAAAAACTCTAATGTAAATAAATGCCAGACAGTCATTTGCTGCAGGAATATAATTTGAAGGTGGTTTAAAATGGTGAGGAAATAAATCACAATTCTTTATCACTTACAGAAACTCCCATTTCTGTGGATTTCTTAATTAAGACTGCATTTTCTGTCCTGCTCGGTGCCTTGACATTTAGCATACTATGCTCCAACAGTAGTGACTCAAGTTCATGGCTAATATTGAGGTCAGCTGGAGTAACACTTCAGCCTTAAAGGGAAGAAGAGCATGGTGCCTTACTCAAAAGCAAACACAGATGTCCATCTTATATCTTGCAATCATACTGCCAAGATCTTATATTGTTAATATGAGCGGCTTTATTAAAAAAAAAGGAAATCTGCAAGTGTTATTGTCAAAGTACATTAGCCAATTTTCAACTTAGATTCAGCTGTGACCTCAGGTTGCTCTGATCTCACTGGGATTTGGGGGTGGCACCTGCAATCCACAGTTTATAGGTTTGCCTGTGTGACCCTGGCAACCTTTGATCCACCCAGCCAAAGTGCAGTATAACACTCAGGGAAAGGCTGTGACACCCAGGACTGAGAGACTGCTGTCACAGAGCTGCTGCTGCACCCACCAGGGTTCTAGAGCATGAAATGGCAGCTCAGAATGAGAGAAACACTAAAAGTCTTACTGAAAAAACAGCCTTCTTACCGCCTTCCCCTATTTGTCAGGATGTGAGGTCCAGCTGCATTGAAAATGTTATAAGCTGCTCAGCAGAAAAAAAATTGAAAACAATTCCAAGTCCAAAATCTCACCGTCACCGTATGAATCTCAATTCATTCTTGGACTTAAAATATGGCACAATGTTCTGAAGAAAAGATTGGTTTTATTTTGCTGAAAGGATCCGGTTCTGCCCTCAGACATTCTGTGTGGACTGGTCTCACTGAGCTCAGCACAGGTAGTGCCAGAGGCCATTTGGAAATAAAATCCAGTCATGGATGAGTCATCACAAAGTAAAGTTACTTCAAAACAAGGGGACAGATCTTCAGCATGTGAAGAAGTAATCTGAGTAAATATTTAATTTTGTCCCTGTCCTTTGCTTCAGTCAAGGAAAATCGAGTGAAACTATGGAGTACTTGGAAAAGTTTATGAGGGATGCTGAGAACGCTCACCTAAGTCAAAGCCTGGTGGATGCAAATGTATTACTTGGGAATGCTCACAATGAAAGAGTAAGTACTGATTGTAGTAATGATCTCAAGCAACTTGATTTACTTCATGGTAAAAATCTGGTTTTGCATGTGAGATGACTCAGGAGGATTTGATCCAGGTACTGCTTACAGGAGTTACCAAAGGAAAAGGCACTGTGTGACTAAATAAAATATGCCTCAATTTTTTTAGAGAAGCTGAAAGTTTCACACCATATTTAACACACATGGTCTTGCTCTAGAATGGATGAATAAAAACTCCAAATGCAGATCATGACAAGCTTTCAGTATCAATAGATAGGCAGTGAAGGAAGATGTTAGGCTGGAGGTAAATAAGACACTCCCTTTATCATAGTTTTTAAGCTCTTCTGAAGTGCTTCTTTTGTCCTGAAGGACATTATGAAGTACATTACTGCAGAAGTGAAAGATTCCTATTGAGCCCTTTAACGCCTATTTTAGAGCTGAAATGCTACATGAAATTATTTATATGCAATAAGTAATAAAAAGAACTCATTTTGCAGGCTGGACAATGTGGAAATTAGGAAACACTTTCAATGTGAACAAATTAAAAATAGAAATACTTTTTCAAAATCACCCTTTCTAGTGTCTGTTGCCTGTTTTCTTGTCAAAATTTATATATATAATATATTTAATAGCCTACTTGACCCTTTTCACTTGCACTACCCCCAAATGCCTTTTTTTGGTTTTTTTTTGGATTCTCACTACCAAAAGTGCTGTCCAGTTTTTATTTCATAAGCAGTAGAAAAATTTATTAATCTGTAATCCCCAAGTTAGCCTGAGAATGTTATGTTTACATATGTTCTTAGCTTAAATGCTGAATTTCCCATGGAAAACTAAGTTTTAAAGTCTTTGACAACTTGCTGAAGTAACTTCACAATGGATCTGAAACTTAGAAGAAAGCAGGGTGATATGACATTATGCTTAATTACTCTAACGTTGAAAAATAATAAACTCTCTTTAACTACTATATTTCATTCTTTCTGCCACCATTGCTAATAATCAATTCTAGAAGAACCAGTATTTTAAGCATTAACCTCTTTTTGGTTATTCTTTAAATTTCTCTGTCAGAAGAGAAATCTCAGTTCAGAATTCGTTGCCTTTAGCTGGTGCAGTGGTGTAGCAGGGCACAAGAGTAGTAACTTAATATTATTAATTTACATAAAAGTTGTAATTTACACATAAATTAAAAACCTTGAAGTTTTACTATTCCCTATTGTCTTCACCATTCTTTTCTGCAAGGCCAGCAACGTTAAACAAAACTGAGTCTAAATTAACATTTCCTCTTTTGGATCACTGCCTGCTGGTATCATCTGTCAGTACTCTCATACTGAAGTCATTATTATGATATTTTTATTGAACTCTGCACTTACCCCAGTGTTACAATTTGCAGTAGTACTGTCCTTCTCACTGAATCAAAGATATCTCTGTTTATATCTATATCTATCCTTGGGGACCTTTAGTAAATCAGGGATGTTCTTCTCAAAGTGACATTGACCAAATTCACTTTGCTCTGTCCATACTGTTGCTGTATCTTTACATTTTTGTCATCTCACTGTTCCATCTTCGTCACTGTCTTTCTTTAATGCTCTACACTCAGTTTGCTTTCTAGCCATGATTGGTTTACCCAGATGTTTCTTGTTTGCTAAAACGTCTGGGTTTGTGTTATGCACAAATCTTAGGTCTCATTTCTCCCAGTTTGTTAAGCAGGTTGCTTACTTAACATGCAAACTGATGAAGTTAGCATGACACACTCTGTCATTTCTCATATCACTTTCCTCGAGTTTCTTAGTCTGATTTGCTGCATTTCTCTCACAAATTGCATCACTTAACCTGTTACAGTTCTCATGAGTGTGGTGGGTAGGTGTTTCTGCTTTTTATCTGTTATCCCACAGCTTATTGTTCTTTATTCGTTGCTGTGTCCTCATAGGCCTAACTGCTCTCCTCATACATTGAACAAAGCCTAAAGACTACCCAAATTTCTCTTTTCTCCTTTTTTAATTATAAGCACATTTTAGCAGTTATACAAATTTTGATCCCAAAAGGTGGTATCAAATGCAGCAAGTATCAATTGGAGTCTCTCCTCCTGGTCTCTGTGCAGGAGGGAATTTCAATCCTACTAAATCAAGCTGAGAGTGAAAGGATAAGACAGCTCTGAAAATGTTTTCACTCAGGAAGTTGGTGCCCTCAGGGCAGCAGAATTCCACACCAATGGAAGAAATGGATGGTGTATTCCAGGGAGCAGGCAGGTTATAATTAGTGTTAATGATAGACATACAGAATCTGCCACAAGTTTATCTAACTCTGACAACAGCCAGTTCCTTCAGAGTAAGGTAAAGAGTTCCATAATGACTTGGTCCCAGGAAGAGCTTTTTTGTTTGCCTTGTCTTTTTTGTTGATTTTGGTTTTTTCACAAGGATGTCCAGTTTTCTTCTTAGTAGGCTTGTGATCAAGACTGTCACTATAAACAATCCATTAAGAGGAGAGAACTATCTGTAATTATTTTTAAATTCCTTGCTCTTCAGTTATATTCAATTCATCCCTGTTCTTCTTTTGTACTTCATAGCAATTTTCAGTCTATTCCTGGTTCATATTTGCTGTTTGGCATATATTTATCCAATTTTATAAATATTATGTTTGTTAACATAGATTATGTTTACTCTGTCTTTCTGCTCTGCATTCTCGATGCATCCTAACATTTTGTTTGACCTTACCAGATATTAGAGCAGTTTTGTGTTCAGGAGAAGCCACTGCAGAGCTGCTCATGTTATTTCAAGGCCACCTTCCTGAGCCCAAGTAAATTAGAACCTGCTAAAAGTTACAAATAGTTCAGGTAGTATAAAATACCTCTCATTTTCTAAAGAATTCATTTCATTTGCTATCACATAACCACTCAGGTAGTATTATTAGACCCCTTTGAAATTCCTCAAAGCCTTTCAAAAACCCTCTTTTCTTGCCTTTCTTGACAATCTTGACAAATTGTCATCTGAATTTTTTACTATAATAATTATACATTAGACAAATCTTACACTAGACCATGAAGTTGCTGTCCACTGGAATATCACTGTCCAATACCAACACAAAATGTACTACCTTTCAAGCCTGGATTATACTACCTAATTTTAATTAGAGATGTTATTTATTTCCCAGAAATTTAATCTCTTTGTCTTTAGTTTTCTTCAAATCTTTCATTCATGCTCTGTTTTGGTCTCATGATTTTTAAATTAGAAGCTTGCTCCCACAACTCTTGTTTTGACTCCATCTCTGATGGTTACTCAAAGTAGATTCATGGTAAAGAAGAAATAGGTAAAAGATGAAGAAATATACCAAGAAATATTTTAGCTTTTCAGCAGTATCCTTAAATTAGCATGATTTTCCTTAGCTTTGTTTTTATTCCTCTTTGGTCAAGAATTTGAGGAGGGTTTTTTCTATATCTGACATAAAAAATAGTTCTTGTTACACTTTTTTAATTACTTGTAATGTATTATGTCCTGTAGTTTATATTCCTTTTCAGTGGACTTGTAAGTGTTGGATTTTTGTATTCTATAGGATAAAGAGAGAAATTATTTGAGTTTTCTATTCAGCAATAGTTGGCTGACATTTTTCCTACTGTTTCTCTTTTTGTGATTAGGAATGTCCCTGGGATCTGTTATACCCCTTTCTTCCCTCATAAATATGTAGCCTATAATTTCTGTGCTTTGTGTCAATAATTTCATTATCCTCTTTTTTTTTTTTTTCTATTTTTAGGATTTATTTTCTAAACTTTAGTACCACAATTAGGAATTAGTAAATTAGAACCAACAGATACGTTGAACATAATGAAACCATACGGATAATTTCTAAATGGCCTGGCTGGAATCAGTATTAATACTTAGCCCTGATACACTTGGATTTGTATGTTCAAAATACTACACAGATAACAAAAAACAATTCAGTTCCTGAGAAGATGATGAGCAGTGTTACCTGGATTTTAGAGGTCAGGAAACAGCAAGGGAGAGTGATTTGCTTAATGCCCTGCCTTGAGTCATTCTGTGGGCCGAGCTCTCCACTGCAGCATCTCTGAGGTGCCAGAGGAGTGGGCTCTAATGGCAAGGTAAAACACAGGTAAAACTACAAGTAGTTTTTAAAATTCTCTTCTTTTTTTTCTCTTCTTTACTAGGGGAGCTATAAGGAAGCCTTTGAATGTTTCAGTCAGGCTTCTGAGGCAGCAAAAACTTTAAACAATTTGCCCTTAATGGATGAAACAAAGACTTACTGTGGCATCGCAAAGGCTCATCAGCTGATGGTGGCATTTAACAGCCATGTAGCAGCCGAAGATCCCGACAGCCTCAAGTGCCTGCTGGCCTGGAAGCAAAACAGAAGTGACATGTGCACTGACCCTCTTACAGTCGGTAAGACATTGGTTATGAAACACATTAGTGCTGTATTGTCCTCAACAGTTAAGTCATTTTTCTTGTAGAGCTTTATTAAATTATTTGCTGGGTTTAATCCTTGTGCTGAGTGGAGGTTAGATTTACTCCTTTTGTGTGCTCATTGTACTGGCTGAATTAAACAAGTTAAAATACAATATAGGGGGAGAAACAGATAGTGGTAGTTGCTTTGGATGGTAACTTACTTTTTTCAGTGCTGTTTGCCAGAACATCACAGTTGTGGGCAAACAGTGGTGTATTAGTTTAATC
Source organism: Calyptomena viridis (assembly GCA_013390005.1). Taxonomy (NCBI): domain Eukaryota; kingdom Metazoa; phylum Chordata; class Aves; order Passeriformes; family Eurylaimidae; genus Calyptomena; species Calyptomena viridis. The sequence continues at coordinate 16,515 of WEIV01009795.1, forward strand.
AAATATCATTACTTTAATCTTTAAAGAAAATAGTGATATTCTTCATTTGCAGTACATTTTTCAAGTGCATCCAAAAAAGAGTTCCCTGTTACTGAAAGTGAGAAGTAATTTCTGCTTGACATGGTTCTGAATCCAGAAAAACACGCTGTTTTATTTTTGGTATCCTTATAATTGACAATGAAGAGGAAGGGAAGCAATAAAAACAAATCTGGTTTCTTTACTGTGTTTCCTTGTATCAGATGGAGTAGAGGAGGACTTTGTGTGAGTAGACCTCTTTCTTCATGGGTTTTCTTTGCTTTTTTTTTTTTGTACTATATATTAAGACAAACTGAATTGCGCATTACCTCCAAGTATTAATAGTATTAAACTGTATTATGGGGGGGAGGAAAAGGGATATTTCTACCTTAAAACTTTCTTCTCTTCACTCCTGTGAACAGTATGAATCTGGAGTACAGTGTGAATAAATGACAACTGAGTCAACATCATAATATGGAGCTTCAGAGTTACGGTGTTATTCCCTGAGTTATCATATTCTTAAAGGCAAAGAACTGCTTGTCTGCTGCTTTCTTCTGTATCTTGCCCTTTCATAGAATTGAAACATTAAGTATAACTTCAGTTGTGAATTTTATACTAAAATAAGTGGTAATTGAAGATGCAATTTAACAGGAGACAGGATACCAGAGGCAACTCTAGAAACTAAGAATTGTTGAACAAGGACACTCATCAGCGTGATGAAGAGATAAATTAGATGACACTCTGGTTTAAGTTCTAGTGATGGTAACACTTTTACAATGGGTATAAATATATTTGTGATTTTGGACTCAATAAATGATTATCTAGCACACTGACAGATTTTGTTGACTGTCAGAGTTATTTGGGTGCATGTCTCCTGTCTAGACCTGTAGCATAGATGCTAAGAATTCCAACAGAGATGGCCAAAGAGGAATCCAATGTCAAGCAATTTTATACACATTTCGTATGAGGATCACTAATTGTAGCTGATACACATAGGAGGCCAACAAAAATCAACAATGGCAACAGGAACCTTGAAGAGATTGGATGATCTTTATATCTCCAGTCTGTATTTCAGTTCTTACACCTAAAGAGGTTTTCTGTTCAACTTTTGTACGTCACTTTCTCCAGTGAGTTGTGAAACTCGTTTATATCCTGAAATTATATGAGCCCCTTTAAACTTGAGATTCATGCTCCTCTTTAACAGTACTTCAGGGATAAACAGAGTATGATTAGAAAAGCCCTTTATGTCCTGGCAAGCATGGTACCAGAAACAAGTTTTGCCTGCTGAGATTCTCTTCCTTCTGTATTTGTGCCTAGTTTACCCTCTGTTACTTTCAGTATTACAGTTTTCATTTCAGTTCCAGTTCACTCCAGGAACCCTGTGGCTACTGCATATTTAGCAGCTCTTCCAGTTCAATATCATTCTTCTCATTAGTGCTCCAAGCTTACTCTCCTGATACCCAGATTACATCCAGGAAAACATAGTGTCACACTGTCAGCACAATCTGTAACATTCTTCATGTTTTCTGTGCCAAATTTCTCGTTAGTACTGGCATTACATTTTTAATATCTTTGTCTGGCAAAACATGACCTGGCATCAATTCAAGATTAGGATTCACTGCCTTTGAGTTTCAGGTACAGCCTTTATTCTACCTTCCAGGAGAATGTCTGTGCATCCTATGATGAACTCATCACTTAAGAAATTCCTGCTGTGATAATAGAGCAGTATTTCTAGCTCTTTCAAACAGCTCAACATTGATAATCTACTAGATTTTTCTCAGTCTTTTTGAGGATAAAACAGATAAAGACAAGATACAATGGTAGTTCTTAATCCACAGGGGAATTTAATAAAACAGAGAAGGAAGGTAATAAGTTTTTATTTCTAACTGTTCTGACTGAAGAATGTTTCTGTGAGTGAAAAATAAAAATAGTTTCTGTATTCTTAGGCAAAAGAAATACTTAACCTAGTGGAGAAACAGTTACATTTAAATTCAAGTACTGCCATATACCTTATATCTTTCAAGCAAGACTTATTTTCTAAATCAATCATTTCAATAACCAGGCAGAATGAACCATTAATTAATCAATTTACCTCAACATTTATTAATAAAATAGATGTTTTGACCAGAGTTGTCATGGACAAAAGGGATGGGATTGTCAGAAAACAGTGTTTATAAATGTAAAGGAGAATGTGTTTCTATCTGTTGCCTTTGACTCATTCACCTGATTTCACTTGTAAGAGTTATCTGTGCCATTGTGAGATGCCACTCGAACAATGTTTTTATTGTTCTTTTTACGTTTAATCAAATATATAAAACATTGTCAGCAGAATCAGTAGGCAAAAAGGCTTGTGACTCCACGTTAAAGTCTAAAAAGGAACCTACAGCATCACTAATATTGTCTGATGAAAAAACACTTCACAAGTCTTTCAATAAATAATCACCTGACTTGCTGCCTTCTAGAGAGAAGAATAATTAAAGGTGCTGAAGGCAGGAAAATTTTGAATCCGATTTTGCATATTGATTACATGAAATGCTGACCAAAAATTGGTTTTTATGAGTCTGGCAACTCTTAGTCCAGGTCATTGCATCTGGCAGGGCTGTGCCTCAGCAAGAACCCTTAGATGCTTAAAATCATTTAAATACTTCTTAGAGTAGAATTAAAATGTATCGTTTTCCTTGTACTGCAGACTCTTCAAATCTTTCCTTGAGAAATAGTATGTGCTTTTCACCACAATTTAGATTTATTTAGTTTGGAGAACTTGGCAAAATTGACACATTTTACCATGGGTTTTCTCTGTGTGTTTGTTGTTGGATTTTGAGTTTGGTTTGAGTTATTTGGGGGTTTTCATCATGATTAGGACTGTTTCTGGCATTCCACACTTGAGCAGCCTTCAATGTGATTTAAAATACATACACCACTAAACCTAGAGCTTGGAAAATAGTCTTATGTAGGAAGTTACATTTTCATTCTACCCATTCACATTTTTTAAAGCACTTCAAGATGGTTTATAGTAATTTTTCTGTAAAAGATTTGGCTAGCACACAATTACTAACTTGTTTAAAAAATAGCAATGTTATCAGGTTCATTTTAGATTGAGCTTGTGTGTAACTTTGTCATTCGTTAATAAAAGGATTATCCCTAAAGAGTGAAAAAGTCAGAAGTGAGATATGAGATCAAAGATTATGCTAAACAAATTCAGTTAACATTTCTCTACTGAAACTTACCACAGCTGTGTAATTTATGGGCCATTTTGGTAATAATGTCCAACAGCAGAACAGTCTGCTTCACAGTGTGATAAACTGCCTTTTTTACTGTCTCTTGCTTCTGAAGTACACTACTTCCAGGAAAACTTCTACCACCACAAATGTTGTCTTTCCTCCTTTAATAAATTATGTTGGTTACCTCAAATGCCTACTAAATAAAAATATTATGCCATGGTACTGTACCCAAAATTCTTGACTGGAGTTTAGCGAATCAAACCCTATTTTCATGTTCCCTTATAAATTACACTTTGTATTTGCCCAGTACCTGTTCATTGGTGCCAGCAGATTTTTTTGATCTGAGAAAATTTAAGATTAAGAAAATGCGTGATTGACTGATCACAACTAGCAAATAGCAAGTGTTTACATAGACATCCATTAAATAGTTCATATGTGATGTCAGTGGAAAGGTAGAGACTTGTGCTAGCAGATTCCTTTTACTGCATATTTGATATCTAAAGCTCTATCAGAGATTTTGGTGTCTCACAATACATTGTGCACATATGTATGCTCCCTCAAAGCCAGTGTTCATGTCTGGTTTTTGGCTCATTTATTACTCAATAAGTTCTATTCTGCAGTTAGCATATACAGAAGGCAAATATATAGGCTTGTGTGGTGACTGAAATTAGCATGCAGTCTTAATATTTGCTTTTGATGTGTTTCTTCTTTATAGTGTATTAGTGAGTTTTGTAACTAATTTGTCAAGAAAAGATCTTCCCAATGTCCTTCTGGGCACCCTGTCCCTCTCTGAGGTCCATTCACTGTGCAAGAGTCTGAAGGTGGGATTGTTAAGGACTCAGCTTCAAGCTCTATATGCCTATGGTTTATGTCAATAGCAAGTAATACAAACTGAGAGTTTATTTAGCTTTTCAGGATATATTGTTTATATGGCCAAAATAAGGAGGAATTGAAAGGATTTTAGGGACAGATTTTGGTGTTTTCTTGGACATGAAGTAAGGGAATTACACACTTGTTTGCACCAGTGAGTAAGAAATATGACTTTAAATTATGTAAAGGAGGCGTGTGACCAAGTACAGACTCCAAGGATGTCCCTGTGCCAGAGGCACAAAGGCTCACTTCTTAATATGCATGTTTTGAAGGTAGTTCAAATGCTTCAGTGTGCCCTACTGTAACTTACAGGATGGCTCATGCACCTTTTTGTGGGATTTGTCAAATAGAAGTATTTGCTCACTTCAGGAAAAATACAGTGGTTAAAAATGCTGAAATATATACATTTAGGAAAGTTATTAGGAAAAACGTTTAGAGATGATTCTATCTTTTTTTTTTTTCCTGAAAATTTTCCAAACTTGTGCTGCCTCTTATTCGTATCACCAAGCACTCATCACCTGCTAAATTTTATCTTGTCTCACCTTTATTTTTCAAAAGTATCAGTCATTTTTTGTGCTGCTTTATCTTTAATATAAATGCTAGATATCTCAACTAGGTGTTGAAATAGAGCACGCTTACATATAGATGTTGATGGCATGGAACAGCTGTGTTTCTGCATAATCATCTTATGCAGTTCATATATCTTTTGTTTATTATTACTTGGTGTTTGTTTTTTTAAGTATGTGATTAAGTCTGATTAGTGATACACACTGATATTTTTAGAAAGTGAGAGTGATTATTGCTTGTACTACAGAAAGAATTAAGTGTGCAGAAAAGAAGTGAGAGTGGCAGGGAAGGTTTTCAGCACATTGTGATCAGTGTTTGGATGCAGCTGGTTCTCAAGGAAGAGTCTCTGTTAGTTTTTCTAAGAGTGCAGTAGGTCGTTTTATTTACTGTTAATGGCTGAAGTTTGTGTGAAAAAACATGAGGGGGAGTGCTGATCCTCGTTGTTGCTGTGCTTTGTACAAATGCAATATCCAGGGCTTTTTACTGGGATTTCATTTTAAATACCAACTTAAAAAATTGAGAATTGTTAGACAGGAACAGATCTAGGTCACCTGTGTGGATTGGCACCATACTTGAGAGGAAGGTTCATAGAGCATTTTCATACTTAACCATAAAATAATGTGTTAGACGTTTCTTCATAGTCTTTGCCAAGGGTTGGCAGTTCTTTTATATCTAAGTGGTGCTGTAGGTTCAAAAAAATCACTATCATCCTGACTATGTGATTGTGAGTGTTCTTGTCATCCGTAGTTATATAAAAACATTTTAACCGAAGGACATTTTGGATCTCATCTAGGTTTTTTTACCATCTGATACTTTCTATGGAAACAGCTAAATCTTGCCATGCATTTCTTTTAGACACATCCTGTGCTAAACATTTTTGGCATCCAGCTGTGTTTTCTCAGACAAGCTTTCTAGATCAGCAGAAAATGGTTCCCTAAATAAGGGGAATTGTTCTTTCTTGTGGAAAAAAAAAATTGGAAGTGATGTTCAAACTGCAGTATATTGTCAGACCCTTTAGTGTAGCTTTATGCACTGAACTAGCATAGTTTTGTGCACTGCACTGTCAGTACTGCTTCATAAGTGGAGTTTCTTACCACTTTAAAAAAGTGGAAATTCTCAGGGCAGAACTCAGTCCTGCTCTGATTTTGTAGGACTCTTGAATGGCTCAAAAGAAATGGAAGCTCTTGCCCAACCTCATTAGGTTCCTTCTGGAGAAATGCTTGGTTTGAGGCACCTCAAGTTTTACGTTTCAATGCAGTTCAGAGCTAATAAAAGCATTGCCAAAGAATCATAGAGCAGGAGCTGTTCTCTGGCAGTCCCCTGGTGGTTGTAGGGCCAGAGCAGGAACAGCCACTTGGCAAACTTTTCAAGTGGCCCTAGGGCCTCTCCACATGTGCCCATCATAGGCTCCTGTCCTTCCTTTCTTCCTGCATTCACGAGCAGAGGTGTGGCTGATGGTTTTGTGCTCAAAAAGGAAAACGGATCCTCATCATGAACCAAGGGTCAGACTTTTGTGGTTTTGTTTAATAATGATGGTTGTTGTCACTTAGACTTCACAAATAACCTTTTATTGGTATTGTCTGCAAACATGCCAACGAATACAGACCTCAGGCCAACATGAAAATAGTTCTCTGCTGCAAACTCTTCCTTACCCAAAGTTCCCCAACAATCTTTGGACACAGAAAATCAAAGCCAATACAAAGAATCTGTATTCAGTGCATATTTTCTACAGGAGAACCTTAGGTCATCTCAGGAATCACAGGCAGGGTATCAAACACCTTCCTTTCTCCTTGGTGTCCCAAGCCAGCTTTCTTTTCTGCATCTTTGAGAGGGTTTTTTCTGAGATGTTTTCCCTTGCCTAGATACATCCTTTTAAGTTCCTCTTATGTTTAAGTAACAAATTGCTGTTTTTATTAAGACTCTGTGATCTGAAGACAGTCAAGATTTACATGATTTATATTGAGAATGAGCCAATCTATATTAAAAAGTGAAGTGACATACTTCCACAATTCCATATATGTATGAAACTGTATTTCTTTTGCCCAAAAATCCACCTCTCTTTTTATTCTTTTCTGTAATAATCAGATATTTTGTGGGTTTTTTGAACTGTTTCTCTTCATTCCCTGTGTGTTCTCTTGTGTTTTCGCACCTGTTCTTCACTTTATTTTGCAAATTAATATCTCTTCTTCTTTGGCCCCACACCTTCATTCCAAATCCAAATTTTATACGTGTTCATGCTAATATTTAAGGAGTATAAGTCAGTTACCTCTGTACCCAGTAGCTAGCATCTCAATTTATACCTTCTTAGGTATATCTTTTGTGCTTGTAGTAAAATCAATAGCAGTTTTTTGAGAGCCTTTTCAGGTTTTTCTTGGTGTTTTCACACTGTTCTTCATTCTCTCTGTTTTTATTGTGTTGTGATCAGAGAATGCAGTGGAAAGAATCATACTTTTTATTGAGTATCTTGATAAGTTGATTAATAGAAAATTGTGAAGTATCAAAACAGCCTTTAAATAGATCTTAATCACCTGTGTGAATGGATTGACTAAGTTTAAGTATACAACTGGTTGATTAATTTGCTGGAAGATCCAAATGCATGCTTAAGTAGATGACCATGCCTCCAGGCTCATCCACTTGTTTCTACTCACTCAGTTAAGCATTCAATATTAACTACAAAATAGAATATTCCCATTTAAGGTCTCATACAAGTCTTGCCACAGAAACAAGTAATTACACAGTATTTTAGGTCATGTTATACAAGTATGTAATTTTGAACATGTAGTATGCTGTCCTGCAATACTGGCATTAGTAAGTGTCAGAATAATTGATATGGAGAGGGCATTTGAAACTGTTCTTAATCAAAGTTTTTTTCATCTTTTTTTCTTGTTTGCTACAGTGGTTTAATACAGTTCCTTTTCCTTAAAATTCTGGCATATTTTTCAATTTTTGAGATGTAGCTGCTACAGATGTTAGTCAAACACAATGTAGATGGTGTCAGCTCCTGTGGGGAATTAATCTTCTGCAGCAAACACCTCTCATAAGTAAACCTTATATTTAGTTGTATGCAAATGACAATGTCTGTGAAAGCTGATGCTCAACCAGTCTCTTTTTTGGGAAGGTGTATTTTCATACTCTGTGATATTTATAAACCACATGAATATAGACATTGAGCTGTCTGTATTGAGTGTGTCTGTGCATCTCAACTGGGCATCTGTTAGTACCGTGCATCTAACTCATTGCTGATGGAAAATTGAAGCCAAAAAATGGAGGATGAGTATGCTATGTAGGAGTCTTTCTCAGCTCATGTTGTGCACCCAAGGAATTTGAGAAATAGGAATTTCCCAAGTAGCCAGTGTCAAGGAAAACTGGAATGTTACACTTGGTAGGAACAGGAGGGGAGAGGGACATGTACTGCACAGTATCCACCACTTCTCCTGGATGCAACACTTGCAGCCCTCTGTTTACCTGACACTTCAGGCTCTTGGTGGAAAATGTCACTTCAGGGTGCCATGGAGCCCAGTCCTTTGACTCCAGAGGCTTTCAATCTGCCAAACAGTATCTTGGAATGTGTAATTCCCCGGGAATGAGGTTGTCCTCACTGGTACCTTTTGCTCAGTACTGTGAATAATATTAAACCAAATTCTGTTTTATTTTGTTGATATTCACACAAGTATGCACACTTAGGCTGCATAAGTGTGCAGAAGAGAACTGAGATGAGACATTGATGGTTTCAAGCATTAAGAAATCAACCGATATATTGAAGGATAACTGGATTTCTGTTCCTGTCTGCTCTTATAGATCTTGGAAAGGCTCACTGTTCATACAGGGGAAAGCAATATTTCAGTTGCTGTATTAAAACTGTTAGTAATGATGGCAACAACTTATCCGTGATTACAAGAAAAAAGATAGCTCAGGCTAATCACATGGAATTTGATTTAGATATATTTAATTTTGTCATAATTCAAAATAAAATATTTCTTTCTCTCACATCCTTTGGTAAGTTTTTAATGATTGTACTGCAATTACATTTGGAAGGAAGTTGTGCATGGGGAGTACATGTACATATATATTCATGTACCTATGGAGAGAAACTGTCTAGCAAAGAGAGGAGAATGTTGCATATATGTTAAAAATTGTGGACCAAATACTGGGTTTTGCCATACCCATAAAATCTTACTGACTAGAGGGGAGTGGCACAAGTGTAATTATAAGCAGAATTTGTCCTTTTGATCTGCTTATTAAAAACTTTAAGACAAGCAGAGGTTCAAATAATTGGGGGAATTGCTAAGCATGAGATTCATGCTGGAGAACATAACCTAGATATGAGGGAGGTTCCAACTGAGGGTATTCTAGTAACTAGATTTTAGTGTATTATATTTCGTATTTCTAAGGAGTGTTATTTGAGGATTTTTGCTGGGATGCACTGAAAAATATATTACTCACTAATCGCATTTGTAGTATATTTAAGGAATGATCATGCAACTAAAATGTGGAAGATGCAGGAGGCGTCCTAATACATCCATAGGAAAATACGGGGTTAAAGTGGACTATATTTTAAGCAGTGTTCAGTTGACTTGCTGTGTGGGGAGAGACTGAGCAGTCCTGGCTAATGACTTGTAGGTACCAAATCCTCAGGTCTCTCAGGTGGTTTCACTCGACCAGTTTCAGCAGAATGATGAAAAGGTTGAGATAAAATAAACTGACAGTTGCTACTCATCGCAGGCAGCAAGCTGTACCCTGGCAGATGAGACCCTGGGAGCCCTCTTTTTTAAACAAAGGCTTTCACTGCAGTGAGCAATGAACTCCACACAAAAAAGGAAAAAGAGAGAGAGATTGGCAGCTGGTGACCGACAGGAGGAGGGAAGGGAGGGAAACTGAGAAACACAGCAATTGTTGGCTAATTAGAAGCCATTCCCACCTACTTAATACCAACCCATTAAGCAGAAAACACTTTTCATCTTACTCACGCTGCTACACATGACATTATACTCCAATCAATACCCTCCCACTGGCTGCCCCACTGCCCACAAATGAATACATTGCAGTTCAAGAATGCAGTAATTGAGTTGGGGCAGTGAAACTGCAGCTCGCAGTCAAGATCTTTCTCTGAAGATAGGGAGGTAGTGTTTGTGATGCTTGGATAAAGAAATCAAATCCCTATATTGACAGCTGTCAACAATTGGCAAATGGATGAAGTCAGCAATGAATCCATTTTAACCTTGTATTGAAGTGACAAGTGTTTATTTTCAGAGTATTTTTTTCCCATTTGAGTAAGATATCTAGAGGGTTTGCACCCAGGTATTTAGATTTTTCAGGGCATTTTGAACTCTGATCTTCACTTATACCTGCAAAATACATGTGTATATATATATGCACATCATTATGTGCATGCAACAATGCATCTCATCGTATTTACAGCTGCTTGATTTTTTTAGACTACATTTAATCAGGCTGGTTTTTAATTTCATTTAATTCTTCGTATGATTTTTAGGGATCACCTTAAAATACACAATTTGATCCACAATAGTACATTGTAGGATCTTACATTTGGAAGTTCTACATTTAGATTCTTGTAACTTTATTTTTTTCTTTTTTCCTAAATTAAATCCCTTGTTCCCTGAGCCATCTGGAGTACAATATAATTTTTTCTTCAAGCCAGTTTTGTCACCACAGAATCAAAACAGCAGGACATTCTTACTGTCCCTCTTGGACAGACTGAAGACTTTTGGAAGTGACGGAAGGAGGTTCCAATGCAAGACATGACATCTCTCCATTCCTTTCAATTCCAAAGTGAATTCAGGATCAATTATAGGACTAAGATTCCTTACAGTGCAAGTTTGAAGACATCTTTTGAATGCAGATAAATTACGTGCTGTGACATCTGATATTTGCAGAAAGAGGCAACTGTCACGTGTGCTCTTCATTGTCATAATGATGTTGTGGCATTTCCAGCAGTGCATTTCTTCAGATGCTGTTTGTTCAAGTACTTCCTATCTGCATAGTTGTATAATGTGCTGTTAATGCCCTAGCTGAGCCTAGAACCCTTGAGTTAGGCTTTATGTATGTGCAAAACTTAACCTATTACTTTGATCTATAACAATTTAACAGCTTGTCTGTGAGTCAGGGCAGTTAAAGCACAGTAGCAAGTGTTTTGCATCTTTTGAATTGTTAGCCAAGTAACAACAAACTGCTTCTGTGTTGCTTCTCTCCAGTTGTATAGTAATATTTTAAGCTTATTGGTTTAATTAGAATTAATTTTAATTCAATTAATTTATTTCCCAATATTATAAAGTACCTTTCAGTGAGTATACTCCTTGGGTTTCTTTTAATACATGTTAATGGGACTCTTAAAAAAAATTATTCTCAATACTGTCTGTAAAGAGGAAAGAATTGCCTTATAATGGAAAGAGCTGCGATCTTCATCACTTGTGAAGATCCAAGTACCCCAGACATAGGAGTTGACTGTGCTAAGGCTTGGAGACAGAGGTTTTGTTTACTTAGAGATACCTGAATGAGACAATCAAAGCTGCATTTAGTCTCCTTATAAGTACAATCTGCTTTTTAAAATAATCTGGTTCTCTCTGATATTTTTCTCTGTGAACTGTGGGACTTTAATCCAGTTAAACACAGAAATGTACAAGTTCAGTCTTACTTTGACTAGATGCCAGTTAGAAGGATCAGAGGCAGGCTAGGGAAAATGTGGAGAGCAGTTGGCAGTCTTTCTGTTTCTCAGTGCCAAAGCCTGTGGGGTTAATTTGAAGATACCCAAATCACCTTGGCAGCATCATCTTTAGTGTTTTCCAGAACCGTGGAATTTAATGAGCCACAACAACAAGCATAGGATCATAGAAAAATAGCAGTGAAAGGGACTTCAAGAAGTTGCTTTCTCCAGCCCCTATGTAGGAGCAACTGTGTTTATGTCATATCTATGAGAAGTTTGGCTTGTCTGTTCTTAAAAAAAAATCTGTTGCTTTTCCACAACATCCATGAGCAATCTGTTCTAAATGGTAAAATTATGCAGGAAAACAAAAAAAATAGGAAGTTTTTCTTTTGTCTAAAGTTGTTTGTAATTTAAACTCTGTATCTGTTCTATCCAATGAAGTCTTCAAATTCATTCCTTCCATCTTTGCAGTAAACTTGGAGAAAGGAATTATCTGACAGTTTCTAGTGTATAGAAGAACATTTTATAGCTGCTTCTGATGAGGATATTTATAAAGGTTACTTAGTGTAAGTATTAATTATGTATGATGGAATGTAGTTCCTTCTTATAAGCACGATTGATAGAAGGAAGTAGAAAGCAGATGCAAGGGTCCTGTTTCCTTTTTATGTATTTTCCAGATATAGTGTCCAGTAAGACTATTCCATATCACTCAGCTGAGCAAGTGGATTACTATCCATTCCAAAAGGGCAGGAAGAACACGGGCTTCACCAGCAAGAAATAAACTGATGGAGAGGGAAGGGTTGCTGCTTACTCTTAAATAGTCTCTCTAAGTGCTGTGAAGCTTTGTTATTCAAAGTCTCTTACATAATTCAGGATTCTTCTCCTTACATAAGTTCCTGAAGCAGGAAAGCAGCTAGATTTCTGAATTCATCTTACTGAGTTAATCTGCTCATATTTCAACTCTTACTAGGGATGCAACTGAGTTTAAATGAAATGCTTTAGGTCCTTATTTATGTTGTGGGATGTTTTTTCTAGAAACCCAGAGAGGAGATATGAACAGTCTCTTTAGCCATTCTAGACTGTATGTTTTCATACTTTGAAAACCAGACTGATTTTCCTCCAGGTTCTGAGTTCAGTATTTGAATCCATATTCTCAAAAAATACAATCACAGTACTGCTATGTGCCTTCACAACTCTGGCTTCTCATAAAGCTGTACTGAGTCCTGTTCTGCCTGTCTTCTGTAAAGAGAAATTAAAAGTGTTTACAAGCCAAATGGCTTATCTTTTGAACCCTTATCAAATGCTTTCATTTCCTTTTCATAAATGCTTTTTTTTCCCTTCTATGGCAACTTAGTTAAGGGGCATTTTTTCTCATCTTAGAGCCTGTTCTAAAACTATCTGCCATAGTTCCTTTCCTCCATTTTCTCAACTCAAATTCTTTTCTAAATGTTACTCCTGTTTCTGTCCTAACTAAGATTTAACAATAGCTGCCTCTGTTAGTAAAAGCTTCCTACAGAGAAGCTTCTCCCTAAGTTAGAAGCTGGCAAGGCTCTTGTTTGCTTAGGACTCATTCATGGAAAAGAAAATCAGAGGCTATATTTGTCTTCTGCAGAAGTTATAACTAAGGGAAGGGAGTACAAAAAGCATCAATCTTCAACTAGATCAAATGATCGATAAAACCCACTCAGATTGCATCCAGCAAACATTCTGCTCAAGGAGACACAGCTTCAGAAAAATGGCTTTATCATAGTTGAACAGAAAGTGTATCCTGTGGAAGCAGTTACGGCCAGGCAGCAAGCTGATCTTCCATACGTTCTTTCACTCCATGTGAAATAGAGGTGTGTTTGATTTTCTTCTACCAATTTCAGTTGTCTCACTGTGCTGTGAATGCTCCAGATTGATGGAGCCTCTCTGGAGAAAAAGGATGTTTCTTTCCCCTGCTTACATGTACACCCCACACCACAGAGGCACATACTGGTTTGATTTTTATATTGTTTGGGGATGTGTGTCCTTAAAAGAAAGAAAGAAGAAAATTTTCAGACTTAAAATTAGATATGTTGTCCATTATTGATTTCCATAGACTTGAGCTTCATGTTCAAGTGCTTGTAACCATTGAGTCTCCAGTGCCTCTCTAGCTATAAACATTTTCAGGTATTTGTCTCTAAGGATGCACGTGGGGAACCTGCTCATGTCTGACATAAACAGGCACTTTTAGTTAAGGGGAAAACTTTTTTTTTCTCTGACCTTGTAATTTCTGTATACACAGAACTTTGTGGTCTAGATATTAAAGAGGCTGTTGCATTTTATTTAGACTAGACTGAGGTTTCCTATGTGCCTGAGAATCTCAGTCTCCATGGATAAAGCAAGGGCTTAAGAGCTTCTGAAGTAATCATTACTTAGAAGACTGAAGGATTGTGCTCTTATAGCTTTCTGGAAACAGATGAAAAAAGTTTTTCTCTATCAGTTTTGTTTTAATTGTGAATCTGAGGTGTCTGCATTTGATATGTGTTTGGTTGCTGCAAGAGTCAGCTGAAACTTTATTTTCTATTTAATATTTTAAGTTATAGTTTTGATTAAAAAAGGGATTATTCACACACACTACCCAATAAATTAATTTCTTTGTTTTTTTATTAATCATAACTCTTCGTAGATCTTTCCTTATTCCAAAGTTGTCTCCCTTGGCTGATTCTGGTGCAGTTCTCTTCACTGTATCTCCCTACTGCATGAAATACATACAGACATATACATATATATATATATATATATATATGTGGCAATTGCCTGTGTGATGATCTTCCTGGTTTTCATACCATGAGGTTCTTTCATGTTTGCTTTGCCACAAACAAATTTATTTCTCTCCTTTGAGATTTTAGCCAGCTTTTCATATGCTAAAAGGAAGATTACCAGGTTGTTATTAGCAAATACAATCACCTAAAAAAAATTAGCCCTTAGAACAATGTCAGATTAAGCCACAGTTGGCTCAGTCTCCATAGCTGCCTCTAAGGGCTGGGTGTTCCTGGCTGGTGTGTGCTCTGTGTGGGGTGTGTATCTCTCTGTATTGGCACAGTGTGAGACACAAGTGAGCAACACTCCCCTGTTGTAAAGTCACTCTTTATCCTCGTTTTCCTGTCATATTAGTGGTGTTGTAAGCAGAAATACGTGGAACTACAAAGCGTCTTAAATCAGTTTTAACTGAAACTGCAGCCACTAATGGTAATTTTTTATGTATTACATGTCACTACAAGGAAACTGAGAGTGTTTCCTAACCTTCAACAGCAGTCTTTCTGTAAATGTGAGACTCTTCTAAATTTCACCTTAAGGGAATTCAGAATTTCCTGGCTTTATTGTGATCTCTTAGGGGATAATTTCTACTTTAACACACAAATTCCTGATGTGAACTTGTTTACACCAAATGCAGTTTTATACCTGAGTAATTGCAAACTTTTACCTGAAAATTTGGTCTATTTTGATAACTGGAGAAAACTATGACATCATTTAAGACAGTACATGTATTTATGACAAATCTATGGTATCCTTTTGAAAATCACAATTTTCGTTAATTGCTATTAAAAATAAGATCTTTAATATACAATTTTTTCTTAATGAGCAGAGTTCTATGTTGGAGGGCAAAATACAAGAGATTTAACACATGACAGTATTGTTCTGAGAGGAATTTTGGTACTTTTAAGTGGACTCTTGAGGTAATTTATGAAGAAAAAATAGCTTAGTACTGTTATTGGCCCTAATTAAATGAAATTGGTAATCTTTCATACAGGTGCTTTATTTAGCTAGATGTGAACATGACAAAAGAAGCAATTACTTCCTTGTAAGCTGAGGAACAAGGTCCTCAAACATGGTACTTTACAAGTAGCTTTGTCTTACCTAAATGACACAGCACAGTTAATTTCCATTCAGCAGTGGATCTCCATCATTAAATTGTAAATATTCCATAGTAAGAAATTGTCTTTGAGTGACAAAGATCACTGTATTCAGCTCTGAGGTCTTCAGCACAGGGAAGATACAGACCTGTTGGAGCGAGTCCAGAGGAGGGTCACAAACATGATCAAAAGGCTGGAGCACTTGTCATGAGGAGGTGCTGAGAGAATTGGGGTTATTCAGCCTGGAAAAGAGAAAGCTCTGGGGAGACCTCATTGCCATCTTTCAGCACTTGAAGGGCACCTATAATAAAGATGGAGACAAACTGTTTAGCAGGGCCCGTTGCAATAGGGCAGGCAGTAATGGTTTTAAACAGAAATGGGGTAGATTTAGACTAGACATAAGGAAGAGGTTTTTTACCAGAGTGGTAAAACATCCAAACGGGTTGCCCAGAGAGGTGGTGGAGGGCCCATTCCTGTACATGTCCAAGATCAGGTTGGATGGGTCTCTGGGCAGCCTGGTGTGGATGCAGATGTCCCTGCTCATTGCAGGGATGTTGGACTAGATGACCTTTAAAGGCCCCTTCCAACCCGAACTGTTATATGATTCTATGATGATTGAATTTAGTGTGTACACCTCTTTTCCATGAAACTGGGGGGCATGTCTTTTGACTGCACTTTCCTTCTTCTGCATTTCTTTGGGCTTCATGGCGGAGTCCAGCATGAGCAAGGGAGAGGTAAAAAAAAAAGATCTTATTCTTTATTTTTTTCCTATACCCATACTGTCCTGGATAGCAATTCCATTCAGGATGCACTTGCAGAAGGACACTCCTTCCTTTCTAGCATTTTACATCAAGACACCAATGCAAAGTTGGTGTTTTTAATACCACTCTCACGAGGGTCTGTGGTCGTTTGTTTGCCAGAGATGAGGTGGGGCCAAGGAGAACCCCGGGGTGTGTGGGTGGGTGCCGTGCGTGGTGCCGGGGGTCGTGTTTAGCCTCTAGAGGGTGCGCTTTGATCCCTCTCGATCACACAACAATTTGCTGTGACAAAAGCGACGAGCGGGCGAGTGCAGCCACTTGTGCACGAGCAGCAGCATCACCCACCAGCACACCCGGCAGAGGCGAGGCTCTCCGCTTATGTAATAAAGCATTGCAGCTTCGGTGTGCTCTGCAGAGATGGAACCTGCCTCTTTTTTTGTCATCGAATTGGGTGTTAGGTATTCAATCAGCATTCAGATTTATGCTTTAGATGCTCGTGAAAGAGGATGCTTTCCTTCCCGTGCCTGTCAGCAGCGATGCTTGCATGCAGGTTTTTATGTTTTTGGAGTTATTTTCTGAAAATATTAACACAAACATCCTGCCACGTAAACAAATCTGTGGAGACCTGAAGAGTTAAGAGATTTGCAATATAAGGTTTTATTTTACCCTTTGACTTCCTCATAAATCCTTTTTTTTTTTTTCTTTAATGTGAAAGGTGTCTTCGGGAACATAGCTTATCATTTTCCTGTGATATATGTGTGCTTTAAAATGTAGTCTAAATTTGCTCAGTGAAAATTGTATTCAGGATCTAGTTATACAGTTGCATTGAAGACAGAATAAAAGCCTTATATTGCTACATCTGATTCAAAACAATGGCTTAATTGGCCAGGAAAATGTAGTTATCAGATGATAAAGATATGAAGTCAAGGGCAAGATATGCCTGAAAACAAGCTTTTTCCTGCCTAAAATTAGGCAAAGTTAATAGGTTAAATTTTGTTTATTGAATAAGAGAACCCAAAGTTGATTGATATAGTAATTTCAGTGTTTGCTATGGCAAATATTTAGCTCATTATCAGTTTTAATAGCATTTTGCAGAACAAGCCTTTTCTTGACATGCAGAAAATACTATTAAATTTCCCTGCATAGATACATTGTTATGACATGCAATAACTACTTGAATATAAAGGGGATTAATAATTTAAAAGGTGTTAACAAATTAGGGCCATCATTAAAAATAGACTTTGAACCATTTTGTAGAAAAATCAGATTGAGGTAATGCTCCGCTCTTATGATAAAGAATTACAGCATTAATTCTGCAAAGTGAACTTATTGCTCCTATTCGTCTCCAAAACCCTGGAGCATTAAAAGACAGGAAGAATGAAATGATCACTGCGTTTTTTCAGGCACAACAGCTCTAATATTTCCATCACAGTTTCACAGCTCAGCTTGCATGGTTGTGCTAGAGGAAAAACCCATAAACGTCATGCTTCCCTTTGTTTTGTTTTTGCTGGTCTTATGAAATCGGGTCGAATTTTTTCAGACAGTTTATATTAATATACTGAGAATTTTGCTTGTACAGCATCTGTGCAGAGTATAAAGCAAACAATTCTTCTGTATAGAAGCTGTTCTTTTCTTGGTTTTTGAATGTAATCCCTGGGTTTCTTTTGCATTTCGTTTTTCCCTTTCTTGCAACAATTGATGACCAGAGGCATTTCAAGGTTGAATTCTTGTTGCTTTGCAAATTATTAATTTGTTTTCTTTCCAACTCGAGATAAACAGAAATAAGAATGCTTTTGAAGCCTTCTCTTCATTGTTTCATATTGCATCCATGAAACATTCAGAAAAATTAATCCAATTTTTTTTTTGCATAAGTGTATTAGAAAATGTATTTGTGATTCTTACTCATGTGAGTAGTCCCTGCCCATATGAATACTTTTACTGCAGTGAGGGTCAGATGTGGACCCTTACTCTAGAAATAGCTCAGCTGAAAGATTTAAACAAGCTTTAAAAGGTTAACCTTTAATTATTGCTCATTTGCTTGTTGTTTTCTTTCAGATGCAAATTGGAGAAGAAAAATAATAATTTATGGGATTAAGTAATAAATTTCACATTTGAAGGACAGAGATACCAGGAATTGTTAGGCCCCAAAGGCAACAAAATATTTGTTCTCCCCTTCTCTCTTATTCTCACTTGCCATGGTAGTCATGTCTCGTCTCATCCCCCTTCCTGAGTTTTCCCTCCCCTTCTCCTTGCACTTTCTGAGACCACAGAACCCAGATGGTGCCCTCACTGTTGCCAGGCCCTGGGGGAACTGTTTCTCTTATACCCACCTCTCAATAGCTGTGCTGAGAAACATGCCAAAAGTCCAGTGTTGAGATATGTTTCATTCTGATATTCTTCTCGTTTCAGTAAATTTGTTTGGCAGCACCAATTTTTATCCCCAAACTCCAGTATTGGCAGTGGTGCAACATCAAGATTAAATAAAACAATGAGTTTCCAGTCATCTAGTTTTGATTTTAGCAGAGTCAGATGTTGTTAAAGCACCAATCAATAAATGGTTAAAGCATTGTTTATATAGCACCTCTATTCCTGCTATTACTGAAAAATTCATAACACCATGACATTTTTCAGGCAGAAGTGCATATATTGGTGAGGACAAAAACTATATCTCCTTTTATATACCAATATACCAGTGTTTGATTTTTTTTATTTTTTTTTTTTAATTACACAGTATGAAGTATGATGGAGAAAGTAGAACGTGTAGCAGAGGAGAAAAGATTCATGTTCTGATAAAGTATAAAATAAGAGTAGCTATGGTAGAGATACAGGGACATTGAGGATAACAAACTATTAGTACATTATGAGCCAGAAGAAGATCAAGGAGAGTATTAGTCTGCTATATGACAGAGGGGAAAAACTCTTAATAGATGACCTAGGGGAGGCCAATATGCTTTAATGCTTTTTTTGCTTTAATCTTCACTGAAAAGGTCAGCTGGGATCATGTGGCAAACAGAGTTTATATCTGCCACAAAAAAAAAACAACCAAGATTCAAGGCCAGAACAGGAGAAAGTAGGCTAGAGAGTACTTAGAGGAGTTAGATCTTCAAATCATATGGGCCTCAGAAACTTGATCCTACAACCCGTAAAAAACTGGCTGGAACAATCTTGAGGTCATTAGCCATTTTTGAAAACTAACAGAGGTCAAGTCAGGTTCCAGAGTAGTGGAAAAAGACAAACCTGGCCTGTTTTTAGAAAGGGAAAAAGGAGGAGCCACCAAGGAATTTCAGATAGATCAACTTAAGATCCTGTCTCGGAAAAATACCAGAACATATGATCAGATGTTTAATAGTTACCTAAATGAAAACAGGGAAATGTGCAACAGCCAAAGTGGATTTGCTAAAACTAATGGTGTCAATAATTAACAAGCAATAGGACTTCCAGGTAAAGAAGTTAAAATAAGGAGAATGTATATGATGCAGTCTGTCTGAAGCTTTTGATATAGTGTTATATGCAACATTTATAAGCGAGTAAGGAAGCCTGAACTACATGAATCTACTATCAAGTGGATGAATAATGATTATTAAATAAACCCTTGACTATTAAAAGCTATCAGTGGCTGCTGTTAGAAATGGAAAGCTGTTTAGCATGCTATTCTACAGCGATCAGAGTCTGTACTATCTTGCATTTTCATTCCTTATCTGGAGACTGGAATACTGAGTATGCTTATTACGTTTGAATAGAACACAAACTAGGGGAGGAACATAAATGTTCTCCTCGTGGTGATGCAATTCTAGAGGATCTTGACAAATTGAGAAACACTTGTAATGTTCTCAGCATTAGTCTGTGTGTGTATGTGTGAATATATATAATCAGGAATAATGAAAAAAAGGGAGCAAGTACCAGTGAGGGAGAGGTGTAAATCACAAGCTGAACCTGAATCAACAGTGTCAAGCTGTTGTAAAATCTGCAAACATCTTACTAGGGTGTTAAAAAATGATGACTCCTGAAGTAATCCTTCTGCTCTACTCAACACCAATAAGGTCTCAACTTAGTATTGTAGCAGTGCTGAGTATCGGGCTTTATGTAGACAAGCTGGAGAAGGTGCAGAAAGGATGAAAAGGAGACAAAAATCATGACCAAAAGAAAAGGTTGATTTAATGGTAGATTTTGATCTCCTGTGTCTACAGAAGAGACCCAGGAAAGACAAAATAGCAGATTTGAGATATGTAGAATTTGAAGGGGGAAGAAAATAAATAATGATCTTTTCCCTTTGTCCATGATAGGTTGAACTAAAAGTAGTGAACTGAAAATTTGCGATTAATGGAAGGATGTTTCTGATTGGGAAAAACTTTACAACAGTTTGAGGAATGGACTGTGTGATGTCCATTGTAGACACATTTTTCAGTGGTTTATGAGTTGCCGTTATGATGAAGGTGATTTACATATATATTCATTCATAACAGAATACAAGCAGCAGCATTACATGATGTAATTCTGGAGATAACCCTGTGAAATGCCAGTGACAGGATCTCATGGCCTAGAAAAGAGGAAAAGAAATTATTTTCTGTGAATAAAGAAACCTGCGTTTTATTAGACACTCATTTGCTAAGAAAGGTTGGATAAATAGTTTCATTTCTCTCTGTCTCAGTTTGCCCCCCTGTGACATCAGTGTTAAGATGTTGATGTTTTTTGTAAAACAGCTTTCCAAAATACTTCTTGGCTTAAGGATGTTGAAAAATATTCCTTGCCTACCCCAGATTATCACCTCATCCTTTCCTTCCTGGAAGCTCTCCACTTCTTTCTTCTCTTCTTATCCATGCACTTCTCTTCCACAGAAACCATTTCAAGGCTACAAAAATATCAACTCTTTTTATCCCATCACTTCTGGTGGCAAATATTCCTTCTTGCCAATTGTTGAAAAGCCTGGAATCAGCTTCCTGTTCAAGTTTAATGTGAGGGAGGGCTATGAAGACTGAGAGTGAAATCCACTTACTGGAGCAAAGCTCACAGCTGCAGTTTGTACTCTTCCCTCCTTCCACTGCCCATTTCTCCTCTCTCTGTCTAGAACAACAAACCTTTCCTCCTTCTTGAACAGGCATTACCATATATCCTTGTCCACTTTCCAGCCCAGGACCACTTTGTCTCTTCCCATTACCAAGGCTCTGGGCTGCCAAGACTGCAAGTATTAAATGCAATCTTTTGCATTTTCAGCTTTTGTCTCAGTGTTTCCTCCCAGCACATCATCTCTTGGGGCTTAAGCTGTGTACATGACCTTATACCAAGTTGCTGTTAATGGTACTTTCATGAACTGGCTAAAGAGTGCAAGTTTTCTGTTGGTTTGGGGGGGTTATCCTCAGGTACAGACATTTTCAGATGTTCAAGTGAAGAGACGATACGTATTCTAAGTTTGCAACCTCCCCTTTTGCTGTTCCTTGGGCTGCACACCCCAAATCTGACAAGCATATCTTCAGGGAGCAGCAGCATGTACTGCCTTCAACATCCTTTCTGCTTAGAACCTGAGGGCTGGTGGTGGCACCTTGGGCTAGGTAGGGTGGGAGGCTAGAGTGTCTAACAGCTCTTCATGTATTCCTGTTCCATATATATTCATAGATGTGTTTTTCTCACATGAATGGTTTGATTGTAATCAAAATGGGAGCTGTAGGTACTTGCATGTGAACATGGGGTTTTTCTGCAAATGCTGAAAAACTTCCACCATAAGAGAGAGAGATGCAGTTACTTTGCATGCTTAGAATGCTTTCTAAGACACCTTTGTGGCAAGTCCTAATATTGTGAGGAATACTGAAGTTACTAGACCTTGTGTAGGAGTTATTTATGAAAACCTGAATATGATGTCCCTGTGCATTTGGAACATATGTCATTTTATGAAACTTCCCTGCTTCTCCATGGGCAAGTCAGTCTTGCCTTGATATGTTTTCCAATTAATGCTCTGTATCATTACTTTTTTTTAAAGCTACTTCAGGGTAAAATGTTCTGGTATATCCATTTTGAAGTCGTAGAACCTCTGGTAATTAGTATCCAAAGATGCCCACATGCTGTAGTTGAAATATTTGTTTCCACTTCCTGGTATCAACCAAGAGATGCCTTTTCTCGTTCACATTTTATGTGCACTCAGAAGATTGTTTGTCTTGCTGCCAAGTCTTCTGATATAGTATGATTTTCATTAAAATTTATTTTTCAATTTAAAAATGTTTCCATGTTAACTCAACTTTAGGCATAGGTAGCTAACAAGCAAGATGAATTTGACAGAAATTCTATTGGATGTAGTGTTTTCTCCCTCTACTCAATATTAAGGGATCTATACCACAAGAAATTAGGGCTTTTGAAAGTAAACTAGGCAAATAGAAAATTTGGGCATTGGGGTGTATATTGTAAAATATTAACTATTTGAGCATTTTTCCATGTTTTTTGGCCTCTAGAAGTTACAAATATTTATAGATTTGAAATTCAGACAGCTGTTTGAAAACTGAATTGTGTGCAATACTTTAAGGTTACACTATATATATAAATTTCAACAGTTTCCTACAAGCGATTAAACTATTTGCTTACATTTTAAAGGAAGAAAAGAAAGAGAAAAGGGTTACAGAATGATGGAAGCTTTTTCTGAGTCTGACTTAATAAATGTGATGATCAAATATGAGGATTTTTGGAAACAGAGCTAAGCGACACTAGCCTGAAGGCTGAACTTAATGTCAAAGAGGGTGTTCATGCAAAGCAAAACAGTGTATCTAGTAAACTAGAGAAATATCAGCTTTGGAGGAAAAAATCTCTAAAGATTTTATGCCACTTTTAACAGACAACAACAGAAAAAGCCCTAGCTGTACCTCAGGATATGATGAGTCTTTTTGAACTGGATTTGTTCAGTGCTTTTTTGTTCTTCAGTGCTGT
>WEIV01009795.1:46879-78672 GCA_013390005.1 Calyptomena viridis
CGTGTGATTCAACACATGCAACACTGCCCTTTGATATCTTTTTTTTTGACTTTGCAATAATGCTGTAACTACCGCTGTTCACAAATATTTTATTTATAAAACCTGTCCTCCCACAGGGCACCTGCAGATGATCTGCAAGCTGAAGAGTAGCCTGCAAACTCCACTCGCTCTAGGAAATGGTGCTCCTCTTTGTAAATATCAGTGCTTGGGTTGGCATTTTTAATAACTAGTAGTGCTCTCCCCATTTCAGTGTATAGAACAAGAGATCTAGGTCTTAAGTCTTGAGGTAACAGTTTAGCATCCAGTCTTTCCATGGTAATTCTATTATGTTCTATTGTTGATAAAACTGTCTGAATGCATTTACGTTGGACAGGCAGAATTAGTGTTATTTCTGCAAGAAAAAATAATAATTTGATGTCTTGGAATGATCAGCACTTAAAAACCAGCATTTGTTAGTAGCTTTTGAATGAAAGCCAAATAGGTGTTAATGCTCAGAAAATGTCAGGTTTAATAGAGTTTTAGTCACCAAAAAGATGAAATTGAGAGAGTGATGAAAACCCCTGGGTAGAGTTTAGCAGCAGTAATTTAAGTCTTGTTTCCTTCATGGAACAATTGGAGTTTCTGTGCAGTTTTTTTATGTTAATCCTTCACTTACCTCCATGATTAGGGAGCATCCTTTTCTAGTAGTAAATTGATATACTGAAAAAATGATGGTAGTAAACAAAATCGAAGGCCTGTCTAATCTGGTATCTGTCCAGCAGTGGCTAATAGATCAGGGAAAAAATAAAAGAACAGGGAATTTGGAAGCAATACTTCTGCCTGGTATTGTCTCCACATCTAAAGCAGCCTGCAAGTTAGGGACATTCTGAAGAAGAATTTGAATCTAGACCCCACTATATTTAATAGACTTTCCTGTATTTGTCCATGCACTTCTCCAGTGCATTTCTAACTGTTGCATAACTTTGGCAGCCAAGACACCTCATTGAATTTCACAGCTAAAATACAGACTCCTTGAATCTGCCCTTAGCCCATTTTGAAGTTTCACTTGTTGCCCCTCAACTTCTGCTCCGTAAGAAGGAGTGGGTTATCATTTCTCACTCTTTTTTTTTGATGGCACTCATGAAAATAGATACATCTCTTTATATCCCACCATCAGTCATCTTTCTATCAAGCTGAAGCTTGCAATCTTCCTGTGCATAAAAGACATTTTCCATATGTGCATTAATTTGCATTTATCAACACTGAATTTTATCTGACACTTTATTGCCCAGTCACAAAATCTTTTTGAAGTTCTTTAGTTTTGATTTTGATTACCCTGTGTAATTTTGTATCAGCAGGTTCTGTCACTGTGCTGTTTACTAACATTTTGTGGTGTTGTTTGGAGTTTTTTTAAACGTTTACTCTACAAAGTCTGCCTTAGATCCCCATTGAATTCACTACTGATGCACCTTCATAATGAAATTCTATCCATCTATCCTTACCTTTATTTTCTACCTTTAACTAGTTGTTAATCGAGAGAAGATATCTGAATCATTCTGGGAATCTAATCAACCAGGTAATATCCATCCAGATCTCATGTACTCCTCAAAAGAAAATAATCTCATGAGACCTCTACAAAAGCTATCTTGATTTCTTTTCCTCATTATAACATTTTAATTTACTTATCTATCATTATATCCTTTATCAGAGTTGTACTAATTTGCCTGGTATGAAAGTCAGATTTTTACTGGCCTCTCCTCCCACGGCACATTCTTGGTTTTAACGAATGTCTCGTTTAGCACTTCGTATTATTCTTTTATCGAGACTGATTTAAGCAATACATGTGTATGTGTCCTTTAAACCTCTTAAGCAAATACCACTTTCTTGCCTGATTCATTTCTCAGTTTGTTCAATTCCTCTTCTAAAGGTGTTTCAGTTTGGGACTGTTCCTCTCTTATCTAGAATATAAAAACACTGATGTAGATCTCTGCGGGAAGTCTTCCTTAGAGACCACCATCCCAAGAATACATTTCACCTTTCTGCTGTTATCTTTTATTCCTTGAGTTCATTTTTCAGCTCTTTTCTTTGTCTGTGTGTTTATTTTTCCGAGAAAAAAAAAAAAAAAAAAGAAACATCCAATTATACTGTTTCCCACTATTTTATTGTTAAGGACACCAGTAGAAATAGGAAAACAATACAATCTGTGGGGATGTGGTACCTGACAGCTGTGCTCTGTTACCTGTGTGTGGTCATCATAAAATAAAGCAGTGCACTAAGTTGTGTTTTTATGCCTATACCTTGAAAACTTGCAGCTTTTCTATTCTAGAAAATTCCAATATGTTGGCATCATGAAAGTGAAACATTAGAGTTCAGTTTAAACCCAGGTAGTCATCAGCTATTCATAGGTGCAGCGAGGGTGTCGAGTTGATGTTCCTGGGTTGTAGCAGAGAGCAGGTTTCTGTGTCAGTGGCAAATGAGCAGGATACAGAATGATTGCAAAACAGCTACGTTCTCCAGGGCTATCCAAGGAATTTCTGACAGGCATGTCAAACTACAGAGGCCCTGATTCTACTTTTAATTAAGAGCTATATATTAGAGACATCCGTACCTTCCTTCTTGCATGTTGAAAAGTTCAGGAGAAGCTTCCACAGTAATCAGTGTCAGAGTACAACCTTACATGGTAACTAAACTTTTAGTGACTTACTGCTTTCTCTGCATTGTCTTATTCAGTAGTTGTTTGGGGGAAAAAAAATTGCTCTGTTGTTCATGACCATTTCCACTCTTTTTTTTCTTCGTCCTTCTTTCCACATTTTTGCTGTCCTTGGGGATTTCTTCCTTCTTTTCCCTGCAGTGCTTTCCTCATAGGGACTCCTTGTTCTCTCCTCACAGCACTAATTAAATAATCAGAGATAAACTTTGGTTTGATAGAAAAGTGCCCTTATTTGAATTTAAAGATAACATCTTGCTGAATTGGGAGTGGAAAAAAAAGGTTTACTCAGGATTTTGCTTTAAGTTGTCTGGAGAATCAGGCAAATACCACTGCATTAGATACTGGAAAAAAAATTTGAACCTCTTTGGGGAAACAAATGGAGGGAATAGTTCAGTGAAGCTGTCCTAGAAGGCTTTGGGTACTTGAGAGAAAGAGAGAGAGAAAAAAAATTTGGAATACATAAATGTAGTGAAACAGTAGAAAGCATCAGAACTCAAAGAAGGAAAAATTTGTATTTTCTACAGGTTTTACCTGATCACCCAGAAAGTGAAGGCAGGGATTTGAAAGAAACAAAAAAATCAATTTGTGATCCTTCGTGGCTCATTTTTGTTTGTTTGTCTGTTTGTAAAGAAGTCCTAGAAGGTTCTAGGCTTGCTGACTTGTTTTGGAAACTTCAGCAGATGCAGCGTGTGCTCTGTGGTATGTTAGGTGAGCTTTTCGAAGTTATCTTTAAGAGCCAGCATGTTACATTTTTGCCAAATCACATTTGCTCCCAAGTGTATGATGTACGCTTGAATTAAGATGTCATGATTTGTTTAAATGTCTGAAGAAAAAAAAAAAGATGACAAAAAATTCACATCCTTTTTTCAACAGCTTGACTTTTAACCCTTTATACCACAGTGTCCTAAGACAGCTGGTTTTTCTATTTACTTCCTTTACATAGTCAAGACCTACATTTAAAAGAACAATACATAAAAGTATGTAGGTAAAAACATGACCTTGAATTGGTACTATATAACCTTTGTACTAAGTCCTTGCCTACAGATGTAGGGCCTCTTTGCTTTCAAGTTAGTTAAGTAGAATCATAAAGCAGTATAAAAATAAAAAATGCAGACAGATACACCAGCAAGCTTCAAAGGGTAAGTGAAATACTTAGTGCATGTGCCAAATCTCACCATAGGTTTGTAGGGTGCACACACATACAGACATGAATAAACAGCAAGTTAGAAGACCTTCCACATTAAAGGATAATGTTGACATAAAAATAGAATTTTTTTTAATGAACTGGCTCATTGGTAGGTTTAGGTCAGGAAATACAGTTTTGAAGAAACACTGGAAATAAAGCATTAAGGACTTAAGTTAAGGGATGAGTTAAAACTTCAATGAACAGGATTAAAGTACATGAATGCTACAGTTGGACTATGATCCTAAAAGTTCTAAGGGTGTAGATTCATGGTTGTAATCTGAAAAACCGAGATTCTCAGGCACTTCTTGATGCCTGATTCAGTGATTCAGTTTTGGGATAGTAGCTTATGATTGTCTTTATAGCTCCTTTGTATTCAAGTTAATTCTTTATGGTCTGTTTTAAGACTATTGAGGATCTAGTTAGTGTGTTTCTCATTTCTCTCCCCCTTCTTTTAAATTTTTATCCCAACTTTAGAAGTGAAGTTCACCCATAATTTTAGTATAGCTGGGGAGAGAAGGAATACAAACATCCTTTTAAGAGTTTGAATTCCCTTGCTGACTCAGGGTAGAAACATCAATCTGATGTTTTACTGAAAATATGTAGCTGTATAAAAATGTTTCATTAGAATCACCAGGTTTCAGTTGCCATTGATGGAAGAATTCAGTTCAGATTTTTAAAATTACAGCTATCTCATATTGATTTCCCCAGTAGTTACTAAAGAGACTTGTGAAGTTGTGGTTCAGTCCAGACCTGAACCAGTAATTTGGCAGTGATGCAGCTTCTATCAGCTTATTGTTTGTTTTGTTACAGCATTACTTAAAAGCTCACAGAGAGCTTTTAACTCTTTCTCTTTTAACTGTTTCTCCCCATTACATGTTTTTGGTATAAAATAGGAAACGAATGTCATACTAAACTTGCCTTTTCTTATAACTGTTAACTGTGAAGCTATTTTGCCATTACAAAAATAATGTGAATGTAGATATATAAAATAAATGTGTATTTGAGATGTCTATACTTTTGATATAGGTGAACTTAGTGATCTCTAAACTAACAATGTCCTAGAAGACCACAGAATTATTCCTCTTTCTGAATTCTGCTGAATAATGAGTAGTAAGAAAGACTGACCAAAACTCAGAAGTGATTCAGCCATTGTACATATGTCTGTCCATGGGTTTAGTCATTCTGGTCTGAATTGGGGAACATGTTCACTAACATAAATAACACATCAAAATGAGGCCCTCAGTTGTGCTTGAGATCAAAGTCTTGATTTTGACAAGTCACCCACATGTTGTTGTCATTTTATACTGTCTAATCTGATCTTTCCCCTTCATGGTTGTACCCAGGTGTTACAGAGAACTAAGCTTAGACTTAAGCCTGGTGGAGTTTTCCAAGTGTGAGGTGCTGGGACTATGTTACTCAAGAAGTGCCCACTTTTGGGAAAGATTTAAATTGTTGAAGTGTCACTGTTGAATTACCATGATCTCCATCCATTTTGTTGAAGTGAGACTTCATCCATTTTGTTCAGGAGCACCTTTTCTGCCTGTCCTCTACTGACAAAAGGAACTCTTCCTCAGTACCTCACAAGGCAATTTTGGTTCCATGTCTCTGCTTGAGTTTGTGCTGTACTAAGTCTTTAAGAGTAGCTTCTAATCAGAAATTCCTTGTAGTAAGTATTTGAATATGCCATCTTATGCCAACTTTTTGAGTACTTGGCTACAAATCATTTATGCAAGATGAAGTTCTTTACTGTCAACAAGAAAGAAGAGATTATTCCTTTTTTGAAGTGATATTGCTTACCTCCTCTGCACTCAGGAAGAAGTAAAACCCTACAGAATCAAATACCAATCCTAATGGTATGAATAGTTTGCATTTCAATAAGGTGCACAAATTAGTCCTTAGATTTGGATTAGCATTAGAAAAGTAATCTGAAAGTTATTTTATTTGCATATTAAACAATTACATTAACAAAGAATACTGTTAAACAAACATGTAGTTTAAAGTTCATACCCAAAAATAGAACACAAAAAACTTAACACTGACTTTGTTGTCTATTCTTTCAAGTAAATGAACTTGCAGATCTTTAACAGGTTCACAATGTTTGATTTCATTACTATTAAAACTGAAGTCAGTGAGTAGAAAGGGCACCTAGTGAAAATGTGCATTGCAGCTTACCCTAAAGGAAGAAATATTGGGTCAATGAAAGCAACCTATAGAGAATGTGAAATAACAGCCATTGCTGGCATATTAGGAATGTCTCTTCATAGATGTGCAAGTTTTATTTCACATTGTCCTCACCCTTCTCAATAAGAATGACTGATAGCTTCACTTTGTGATTTCCCAGCTTTTAAGAGTCTATTTTTATTTATTTTTTATGACCAACCTTACACTTGTTAAATGTAATTTTTGCTTTATACAACATAGAAAAGAGCACATCTGCAGTATGCTGTCCCATGAATTAACAAGAATGACTGGACATAAGACAAGAAATCCTTTAAAAACATATGTTCACATTAAAGATCTGGGCTATCTCAGTAAAGGAGGTCTTATGGGGTCATTTTTGATGCAGTGCAAGTAAACCATTTCTGCTCTTTTGAAATAGTTTCTTTCAGGTTTATATTGAGCTTGTATAAAGGCACATTACAAAAATAAGGGCTTAGTTTGTACATTAGTCTTTTACATCTTGGATTCTAACTAAATCCTTGTTTTTACTAACTTGATGCTTAAGAGATATTGATTTCTGCTACGCATGACTATGGTATTTATTTTGATATGTCTGGGATTAAAAACAAAATTAACACGCATAATCGGTTTTCTGAGAATTAAAAAGGGTGCTTTGGTACCTTTGGCTTCGTTCTTCTGAAGAAAAAGGAGAGTAAAAGACGTGATAATAAAGGGATCGATTTATTCAATCACTGGGTATAAAAACATTAGCCCTGGGAAAGACCCTTCCTCTAAGAGCTTTAGTTGCCCAGTCTCACTTGTGTGGCACAAAATAATTTGCATTTTTAGAGAAAATTCATGTCTTCTGTGAGCTCTAGTGAAACATGAATAAATTGCTTTCTTTTCCTCTTTTTCTGATTTTATAAAGCTGAATCCATTAGGGGCTGAGTCAAACTGTAATGAAAGAAAGGCAACAACTGAGATGATGGAAACCCTGGATTAGATTTCTTAGTAGTCCAAGCCCAGCTGTCATGGCCTACGTGTCAAGTTAGTGCTCTTTGGGGAGGCCTGGCAGTACATGTGAATATTTTCTTTAACTGCTGCGTTACATCAGGTCTCACTACGAATTAAACAGAGATGTGAAGATCAGGAAATAAATAGAAGCGCAGCAAGCAGTTCACCCGAGAGATTTGCAGTGGGGCAAGTAAACCTTCCCAAGGCCGTTAGCCCAGTGCCATCAGCCTGGCAGGCTCTGCCAGGAGCCACCGTGCTCCCTGTGTGCCCTCCGGGTCCCTGTGGGCACCGAGGCTGCGTGTGAAGGAGACGGTGGTTCCGAGAGCGCTGCCCCGGCCCTGCTCCCGCACAGCCCGTGGAGTTCACCACGAATCGCTGCACAGCTCACGTGAAGCTGCTGCAAAAGGTTGGCGTTTTCATCCTTTTGTATTACAAAAATCCTTCTTAGCTGGCTCATAGTATAACAAGTCCAATCTTAACAGAACACAGAAGAAGCCAAAGTATAGTTTCTAGTTTTATGGCCGATAAAAGGACTTGCATGGCTGGCTCAGAATAGGGTTCTGCTACGGGGAAGAAGGGTAATCTTCAAGATTCATGCCTGTGAAATATTCCTTCAGCTGGAACAAGACTTTGCTTGGAGACTCTGAGACCTCCAAGTAAGGGTTTCCTTTTCTAATTTATAGCAGTAAATTTTGTCTGTTGTACCTTGTGAGCTTTGCTATGACGTAAGATTGTGATGTGATCAGAACACAGAGATTCCAACATGGATTTTAAGGGGAAAACTGCAGTTATTGTTTTTATCAGGAAGACCTGCTTTCCTATTGAAGCACCAAACATCCATCTGAGTACAGACTGGTATTAATTTATCAAATTACCATTACCCAGAGTCTTCTGCCTCATGCTTGGAATTTATCCAGCTTCCAAAGAGACTCTCACATCCTCTCATGAAGGGAGATGATGGCACAGTTAAGACTGTGTAGTAGATTCAAATATGTGAAATCATCTTATGTTCCACATTTGCTTTGTGAATTTGAGGCAATTGTGGTATTTTCAAACCTAAGATAATTTCAAAACAGATTTCCTGGATTGTTGGAACAGTTTAAAAAAAAAAAAAAAATCCCTGTCAGACTCGTGCCCTGGGGAAAAATTCTTTACTTATTTCTCAGCTGTTGACTTGGCATGATTTACCTCATCTTAAGAAAAAATGTCAGATGGACAGCACCTGTAACCAAAATGTTGTCTGCCTCCACTTCCACTGATACCTTTGTGAGGGACAGAACTGAGCAGCAACACCTAAATAACCCTGTTTCCTTTTCTTCCCTTACGTTGTGGTTGTGGAAAAGGCCCAAAGGAAATCAGATCACCCATTGCTGCTCTCATTTTCTTGTACATAGAAGTCCATGCCTCCCCTCAGCCCCATTAAGTGTCTGCCACACTGACAGTACCCACTGGTGACTCACCACAGCCTTGTCATTGTGGTCAAGCAGTGGAGTGGCAGGGCAGCATCTTTTACTTTATGAAGACATTTCTTTGCCTGGCAGATGCTTCTAAGTTCTGCTGTTCCTACAGCAAAACAATGTGATCAGTATGGCACAATTCAAAGTGAATTTAGAATTACCGAAGTCAAATGTTTTCTAAAAAGATGTGTTTTGAAGCAATTTGGCAAAGCTGACATAGCTGTGCTAACTTCAGTGAAGCTGCATTGGTTGCATCACTTGAGAATTGGGCCCAGACTAGCCAGGGCATTTATTTTTAAATTCTAGCCTCTACTGGCTTGTTCATAGAAGTCTCTGTAGTTCTATAACTTTGTAAAGTAGCTCACAAATCTTATGCTGACTGCTAATAAAACAGAAAATCTATTTCCATTTTTCAGTATAATCTTTTTTTCATGTGAATCTATTTCTCATCAAAAGAAGTGGTTGACTGGTGTGAAAGCTGGAGTTCTCTACTTATCTGTGAAACCAGAAGACAAGTAGTGGCCTTTCAAGTTGTCCCATGTTGTGTGGAAGGACATAGCCATAAATTCAAAAACTAAGAGGGAAAAACCAAACACCCTACGTTGCTCTGACCAGCCAAAGTATTGTTCCCAATCCCTGGTGAAGAGAAGTAGGTCTGATCTGTGATTCTGTGATCTCAATGTGTTGGTAAAATCAGTGAGGAAAACTGAGACCAAGAAGCTTCTCCAATGTGTCCATGGGAGAGGTATCTCCTGTAATATTATATACGAGACCACATGGAAATGCAAGGACCCTGCGTAAATCAGGATCTTTATTTCCATTAGCTGGTTTTTTGTTGATTATTTTTAAGAGATAAGTCAGAGAACTTTGCATAAGTCTTAGAGGAGGACTTCAGCTGCTACAGGGAACAGTATTCTCCCCAGGCAACCTCAGTCACAAGAAAACTGATACTTCCGTAAGGGATTCCGTATCTTCTTTTTAAAGAGCATAATCTTCCAGACACTTCCTTCCATCTCCTTAGCCAGAGAGGATGCACTCATGCCTAAGGTGCATTAGGAGATGTAAAGCTAAAGTCAGATAAGGAGAAAAAAAATGTCCCTGGCATTATTTTTTTTTTTTTTAAGCAGATGCATTGCTGGATTTTCTCTGCTTCACCGGCTTCCATTTCTGTACTCAGATGATACCTTTGGATAAGCTCTTGGAAGACAGTTTTCCAGGCAAAACCCCCACATTATAGAGACCTCAGATAATAAACAGTTTGCAAGACACCAGGCAGAGTAATCACTGGAGATGCTGAAAGTCTCAACCATAAGGAAGTACTTTTACATCTTATTATAGAAGAGTAGGTAAACCTTTAGAGGCCAGAAAACAACAAAGCCAAGCCAGAACATAAAGAATGTGGTCTGCAGAACAAGAAAATCTCAACAAAATTACATAGAATGGTTATGTCAAAATACAGAAGTGAAGCAAAAAGAACTAAAATCACAGATACTTGTAGTCAGAGAAGTCTGATACTGTATGTGAATCTAAGTGTGCTAATGGCATTCAGTTAAGCAAGAGGACATGTTTAAGTAATCTGTGCTTTCCAGCTTTCCCTCCCTTGGGACATCTTTAAGGAACCTTAATTTCAGAGAAGGGGGTGCTAAGCACACTCTGACAGCCAGGTCCCTTGAAGTCACATCAAGCTGCATATTCAAAAATAAATTGCACACTGCCAGGGATTTAGTACTGAGCTCATCTATTTAGTGGGTAGAAGACAGTGTTTACAAAATGAAGGTATGAACTGTCCTGCTATCCTATCTTGCAGGTTTTAACTGTGCCTTTATACCACGTATTTAACAGACAAAATGCAGTATGTATATACGAGTAAAGGATAATGGATGAGGTTTTATGTGTAGTCATGCAAGAAGGTTGCATAGTAAGTGCAAAAAGTAGATTCACAAGCAGAGCATCGAAAAGTTTTACAGGACAAGGACTGTAGTGATTTGGGGCAAGACAGAAAGAGTTTTTCAATGTTGTGGCTTTGGCTTTAATTGGTGTCAGAATTGTCACTGTCTCAAATCTGTGGTTTCACATCTACTTTATTGTAATTACTTACTGAGCACCTGAAATACCTACCTTTGCTTAGTTTTAAAATGAGTGTAGCAGTGGACACAAATTGGGAATAAATATGCTGCTTCTGTTATGATCACTATGTTGTCAGAAACATGGGTCCACTTACTGCATCTTTGCCCTTTGCAGTGAGAGTAGATTTCATTCATAACTCTAAAGATGTGTGTTAGAACATCAAGATAGACACGTTTTTATAGAAACCTGTAGGAATATCTCTAAAAATACTGGCAAAATTTCTCTGAGACTATAAAATGCCACTTCTGTGAGCAAGATAAGGGTTTCCTTTCATAAGTAGTTTCTGAGTAGCTTTTAGGCTCAGTCTTTAGTGGTGGCTCATGGCTCTTGGCAGAGGTAGAGGTAGTAGAAGTGTTTTTATACTGCTTGTATGTTCTGTCCTCATCAGCTCCTCAGGGTAGCCAAGGGCAAGTTTGGATTCTACCACAAGAGCAAGCAGACATCCTTTGCTCAGAAGTTTGCTTTCTCAGCAAGTCCCTCTGGGACTTGTCCTGTCTTTAGGAAAGAGCAAGTAGGTTCCAGTTGTGATCTTCATTCTGAATCTGGATGGGGGGGTGAAAGAAAAGAAACCCTTCTCTGGGCCATCTGGGAATTCTCCTTTGCACTGTGGAAACTTTGATTAACCGTGTGGGCAGACACTCACCTGCTTTGTGTTGCTGGAAAACTGCCTTTGACTGAGAATTGAGACACTGAATTGGAAATATTGAGTAGAGCCAGAGATGAGATGCTGTATTGAAATTTTAAGCTAATAGTTTGGATAAAATGTGGAATTTGTTGACAGTTAAAATTAAAGGTAAAACTATAAACTAAAAACCAGCAGGTATTTTGTTTATGTTTCTTCACATTTGAAGTGATCTTCTTGATGTTTGTTTTTAAAAACTGATTTTTCTGTATCACCAATATTCATGTAGAATTTTTTTGATCTCTAACTTCCAGGTAGACAAAAGACACAGTGTCATATTTTGGCCTTGAGAAAAATCCCTGTTTTTCTACCTACAGTCAACAATTTGACCTGATAGAGCTGTTATTTAAAATTGATATTCAACAAATAGTTTGTACAAAAGATGTTGCTGTACTATACTGTCACAAATAAGTATATAACAATGAACAGAACTGAAAAATGTAACATCAAGAGACATTTCCATTGTTGGAGTGTTGGAATTTCCAAATGTCTGGAACATGCCAAAACTATGAAAGAGAGGAAGATTAATTTTTCCGAGGACTGTTGAATATGAGTATGTAAACAATGGAAGTTATTAGTTAGGGGAAAATTCATATTCCTATTAGGTTTTCTCACCCAAACCAGAAAAACCTTGCACTTTCCTTACAGTGCCACAGTCTGAGTAGGCTCTTCAAAAGCACATAAAATTAATTCTGCTTCTCATTCATAAACTTACCCATCTGTGAAGCCTTTATTCAGAGAAACCTACCTGCTCAAGTGCTTGCTGTAGTTCATTAAAGGTTCCCATTTGTACTCATAAAGACTCATTCATTGTCCTGAATAATATATACAGTATACTGAAAGAGAACCAACTCTTGCTTTTACAATCTAAATTAAACAACTTTGTCTAATAAAAGAAGCACTGTCTCCCTTCTAAGCAGGCCATAAGCCCTAAGGGTCTTGTATGTGTGCATTTATTTATTTTTGCTGAATTGTCCTACAAGGATCTGAAAGCTGAGTGAACCCAGCTGACTAAATTGTTTCTCTTTCTCTGCCTGCCTGGAAAGACTGGGGCAAACATGGGCACAACTGTACTGAAGCAAATACCCATAAACTTATTCAAAAAGACAATTGGATGATCTCCTGTCTTTTCCCAGTCCCACCTTCTAACCTTTTTAATAGTAAGAGTTCATCTCTATTATATGTGGCTCTTACAAATGCCCATGATTAATAACTGCTGTGATTCATTAGCCTGTGTTGTTGGTATTGTTTCCCCAGTGGGAGCATTTGCTATCTAGGGATAGTCCATGATTACTCTGCCTTGTGGAACAGTAAGATGCTTTCAATCTAATGCGCTGTCCATGTTTTAGCATAAAATAATATTAAGGCATGCACATAATGGAACCATCTGAAGATCCATTTTATTAAGCACTGAAAGAAAATGTGTGTGTGTTTGCATGTGCAAGGGAAACATAATCAGGAAATCTATTTCACCAGAAACATAATTTCCTTCAGGATTTTGCGTAAAGACCCAGCTATTTTGAGCTATAGTTCCTTGCATGTGAGGATGAAAAAATACTCTATCACCAATATCTTACCTGGCACAATTAACTTACTCAGATTATATACAGCCTATTCAAAGAAGGAAAAATAGGAAACAGAGGTAGGTTTATTGTATTTATTCTATTTTGCGGGTATTTATTTTAAATGCAATCTACCTTCGAGTACAAAGCTGTACTGCTCTTAAAAGATTGCTGTTTCAAGTTACTTCACATACCTTAAGAGAGCATGTAACCTTTTTACATTATATGATCAACTTTTTGACAGTGCAGGGCCAGCACAGCTAATGGAATAATAGCCTGCAGGGTCCAGCTAAATGATATACGAATATAATCAACCTTTGTGATGACTATTCAAAAGTAATCCCTTTAGCTTTCAACTGCAACATATATTTCAACCAGGCAAAGCCATATGAAGAAAATCTCTGCAGACTCCACTGATACAATATGGCCTTCATATCCCCACAGTGTGTTTGCTGCTCACAGTGAGTTTTAAATTTAAGGTAATGGCTACTGTATATTCATGTGAGCATAGAACAATACCTTTGATTTGTTGGAGAAATGTTACATTAGCTACCAAGGGCCCTATTCAGTAAACTTTGACACAACCCTTATATATGGTTTACTGCTTATTCTAAATGGAATATGCCTGATAAAAATGCTTTGCATGCCCAAATTGTACAAATTCATTAATCTTTATATTCATAAAATCCCCAAGTAGAACTGCTTCCATTCCAAGGGAACCTGGTCAGGCTACATGGTTAAACAGGTAGGCCCGACCTGCTTTTAAAAATGCATTGCATCAATTTTCATTTATCAAAAAAGGTAGGAAGATCAAGTGTGGGATGTGCGTGTTGTTGGCAGTCAGTCATATTGTTCTTCTCCATCTTTATTCCTACTCCATCATTCTACAGATTATATAACTGAAAACAGCTGCATGACCTTTCAAAATGCAAGTAGTTTTTAAATGATAATAATGGATTATATCTCATCAGCTGCATTACACCAACATGATAATGTGTTGAGATAGTCTTGCTTTCTCTCTCTTTTGTGGCAAAAATGCAGTATTGGCATTGCAGTAGTGGTTCGGAATATTATTACAGTTTTATTATATAATATTATAGCTCATATAAATATTATTATAATTTTATTATATAAAATTAAGTGGACTTAATTTTAAAGGAAAACAGATGTAATGAAAACATCGTGTTGCCTTGTATTACCACTTCTGTGTGTGCAATATAGCAAGGGTTCACTCACCTTAACAGGAGTGCCAGATACGACCTTGTTTGCATGGTCACCTTCTGCATGCTACTCTAAATCTTACTTTTGTCATCTCCTCAAAATATTGTCTTTCTTTTTTTTTTTTTTTCCCCAAAGCAGTTTCAGCTGCCCAAAACAATAGTCCTCTTATGACTTCATCACTTCATGGAGCTTTCTGTGGAATTCTTGTTTAATAAATTCACAAAGTCTCTGAACAATGCAAAACTTGTATTTGAATGCTCTGCTATTGCATAGGTGTGCAAGCTCAAGAATACAAGTGTTACCTCTTTCATTTTCTTTATAATCTTTTGAGAGAATGGTGCTTAAAATTCCTGTCATCTCTGGAGTTAGTTGTAGCTTCAGTCTTTGTAGGTGTGGCTTTCATTCTTTTGCATGACTTTTCACTAATTATATCATGTAAAGGACTTACAGCCCTGCATTGTTTTCTCCCAGGAACATAGTAGAATAATGATATTTTTAGAAGTGTAACATCCTTTAGATAGACACATGTAAACAGCAAAAACAGAAGTGCCAAATCTTGCCACACTGAGCATTCAGCCAGACAATTTTAATTATATTTTATCAACAACAGTGATAACATGTCAGGAACATCCTATTATGATTAATTATATTTACATACGATTAATACATATTAATGTTTATCTCTGCATTTTGTACAACACAATAAGATGGAAGGAAAATGCTTGATGGTCTGATCTGTGGTGGTATATATATGTATTATCATTATGAATATGAGATGCTTTTATTGTTCCCAAACAGCACAGGCCAAAAAAATGCCAAGAAAACATTTATGGCTCAGTATTCCATCAGTTATCCTTGATATGCTTAATAAATGCTGGGAGAGCAGGACTGTTAATCAGACAATAATAGCTTGGTGTCCAAGTGTGAAGGCAAAAGGCCAAAAGGTGCATGAGAAAAGCAATTTATGCTCTAACTCCCCATCTGTCATGTACAGATCCCCACTGTCTTTTGCTTGTGTCAGTGTGTGTCAGATATGTTGCTGTCAGAGATGCTTTTATGTGTATTTACTTGGAAATACATATATTACTACACCTAGTCACACCCACCTGTCTGGCACAACTTCTTCAACAAAGAGCCTTCTCTGGAAAGAGCAATAATGCTGTGCTGGTGTCAGAGTGGGGTGGGACAACACAGTTCTGACCCTTGTTAGCACTTCTGAACTGCCTGGGGCTCTGGGCTGCTTCACACTGAGCTCCTAAACCAAACGGAGCTGTGCAGCCATGAACACAGCCCCTTGTATTCAGTTAGGTTTTATTAGATCTTTTTCATGTAGACATGATCTGCCAGGAAAGGAATTTCCATTGATGTACTTTAGGCTTGATTTCAGAATGTTACCTGGAATAACTGCATTGTTAAACACAGAGGAAACCACGAACATACACACTGTCCTCATACAAAATGAGACTTCAGATGTTCTTCATAGATTTCCTTATCCTATTCTTACTTGCATACAAATATGGATAAGGTCCTAGTTAGCAATTATACTTCATAAAAGCCTATGATATGATGAAACAGAACTCTTACTGAGTTTTGAGTGTTTTAATCTGTTCCAAACATCACACCAGCAGAGACACTGCTTTGAACATCATTTTTTCACCTCCACCAGATTAATGTATTTATTTTGGACATGAATTAAATTAGGATGCCATGTAAGCACCACTGCTGTGACTGAAAGACAAAGTCTAGTTTTAGTCATCACAGTACAAAGAGGTAATGACAAACTGAGGAGGATTATAAAGTTAAGGATTATAAAGACGTCAGAAAACATGAGTTCCTTTCAAATATTGCAGAGACTGCATTTGCTTAGCCTCAGAAAGAGAAGATTAGAGAAAGGAAAATAGTCTCTCAAGCTATAAGGAGTTATTATAAAACAGGACAATGTTCCGTGGCTCTTCACACCTACTAAAGGTAGAACAAGACAAAAATCAGTTTAATTTGCAATAAATATTTATCTTAAGTATTAGGGAAGAAAGTGATAAGATTGTGAAGCACTGGAACAGAGAGATTAGGGATGTCATGAAACAGCCTTCATCAGAAACCTTTGAGAATAGATGTCAGAATGGACTAAATATATGTGCACTTTCTTCATTTGAGGAGATGAACCAGATCAGTAGTTCCCAAAATAAGAAACAATCCCACAGGGACAGTGTGGCTGTAACTAGGCAGAGAGAGGTGTGTTGCTGAAGAGTCACTGGGAACAGAGCAGAAAGTGCAGCAAGGAGGTGGAGTTTGGTGTGGAAATGGAGTGAGGAAGGAATGAGGCTGAGCATAACAGATCATGGGAGCCAATTAAGCGTGTGACTGTCAAGAACTGCAGAGTTAAGCCATGGCCTCCCAGACACATGTTCTTTGGATCACATCCCATGGGGAGGACCCTGCTAAGAGGTAGCAGCCTTCCCTACCTGTCCCCAGCTTACTTCCTGCACTGCTCCCTTCTCCCCCTGCAGAGTCTTCGTACTGCTTGTCATCAGTGCTGTCTTTGCCATCATCTCCTCCCAAATGCATCTCCTTTGTTGGCTCCCTGTCCCCAGCTCCCCACCTGGACCTGTCCTGCTATACTGGTCTGTTGGAGAACTGCTGCACAGGAGTGCAGGAAATATGTACAGAAATCCCTGTCAGCTCTGTATTTCTAGGATTGTATCTTATGTGACTCACATCAGTGTTGTCTTACATTTCCTTCTCTTGTGACTTTTTACTGTATTACATGTTTTACAAATAAACCTTCTAGGCCTTTTTACCATTAAGAGTGTTGTAGGTCTAAAACACTAATGCATGTTTGTTTTTTTTTAAATAACAGAACCCCATAACCAAGTGCCTCAAAGTCCCTGTGATCCTCTTTAAAGACACCAGTTGTAGTCCTTCCAGGTACAGTATTTGCTTTTAATCCATAGTCATTTGCAAAATGTCATTGCTATCAACACTTAACCTGATTCTGACAGGAAATTGCACATCACCTCTGTTTTGCTTTGTCCAAATAACAATATCCTTCCTGCTCATAAATGAATGACTTCACGCTTCCCTTAGATTTTGTACATGTGTTTTAGAACTTCATTGCCTTAGATCATATAATTGCTTTTAATTTAGAGAAACAAATCTATTAATCATATGCTGAACTGAAATATAAAACATGTAGATATCAATGTATATACATAAACTTAGGAGATTTCACTAGTTTTCTACTTGCTGTTTTTCATTCTAGAGGATGCCTGCTTACTGACAGAGAAGCTGATATATGTATAATGAGTACAGGAAGATCCTTGAAGAGATGTGCAGCAAAGTAAGAATTCCAGTAGGGATCTTGTCATTAAAAAGAGAGCACAGTGTTGCAGTACAAATATCTGAAAGCTCTAAGATTTTTTTTATTACTTAAATGTGGTTTCAATGTGTATTACACGTTTTTATCAAAAATAGCTGGTGTCATTGAAATAAAGAAAAAGAGTAACAGAACAGAAAGGTTGTACTTTGTGCCCCTAATGCTTAATGTCTTCCAAAGTGTCGAGATCCTCCTGTTAAAATATTAAACATTATTTGTGGATACTGAGTGTGAATCCAAGATGCTTAATACCTTGTAAGATCAGGTTCCAAATGAGTCTGGAGAGTTTTCTTTAATTCCCAGATTATTGTCCCTTTCAGAAAAACTGATTCATAGAGCTACTATGAATGACGTTAGTGTGCTTAATGGTCAGGGTTCAATTGTAGCTGAAATGGAATACATCCAGCCTGGGGGGCACACTATGGTGCAATCTCAGTCTAATCTATAACACAGGTTGGACCCAAACCACAACTGAGTTTGTTTAAAACTTGGTTGAGCACACTCGTGAAACTATTGGGAGCCTGTACAGTCAAAGCATTTGAAATGCCATTAACTGCCTCAAGTGCAACATCAGTTTGTATTCAGAGCTGAAACAAATGTATTTAACAATGAAAGTGCATCTAGTGGAATACCTGTATGTCACATTTTCAGAACTGAACCCAAAATTCCCTTTTAGCAAGGCCTGGGGGTGGAGAAGAACTGTCTGAGATTCAACAAAGGGAAATTCACGATCCTGTGCCTGGGGAACAATAACCTCAGGCACAAGTACAGGCTGAAGGCTCACCTGCTGGAAAGCAGCTCTGTGGAGAAAGACCTGGGAGTCCTGGCGGACAACAAGCTGTCCATGAGCCACCTGTGTGCCCCGGTGGCCAAAAAGCCCAATGATATCCTGGGCTCCGTTGGATGATATCCTGGGAAGAGCATTGCCAGCAGGTCACAGAGGTGATCCTGCCCCTCTACTCAGCTCCAGTGAGGCCACGTTTGGAGTAGAATGTCCTGGTTTGGGCTCCTCAGTACAAGACATGGAGCTCCTGGAGCAGGTCCAGTGGAGGGCAACAAAGATGACCAAGGGACTGGAGCATCTCTCTTACAAGGCAAGACTGAGAAAGTTGGGCCTATTCAGCCTCAAGAAGAGACAACAGAGAGGAGACCTCATTAATGTACACAAATACCTGTAGGGAGGGTGCCAAGGGGAAATGATCCAGGCTCTTCTCAGTGGTGCCAAGCAATAGGACAAGAGGCAACGGGCAGAAACTGATGCACAGAACGTTCCACCTGAACATGAGGAAGAACTTCTGTACTGTGCAGGTGACTGAGCACTGGAACAGATTGCACAGAGAGATCATGGAGTCTCCTTCACTGGAGATCCTCAAGAACTGCAGTCCTGTGCCATGTGCTCTGGGATGAGCACAGAGGGTGGACCAGATCACCCGCTGTGGTCCCTTCCAACCTTACCCGTTCTGTGATTCTGTGACTCACACCATCAGGTAAACTAAAGTTCTCCTTAGATTGTTTCTGATAACTAATCTGAAGCTGATTTTGGACTGTGTGTGGAGAGTTGTTTCCCGTTTTGAGCTGATGAAGTTCTTGACGGTGGGTTCTCCACATGACCCACAGCAGTCTGACTCCTGTGGTCTTCACAGTCCCCAGAGAGCATTTGCCAGCTACCATCACTGGTGGCTGAAGAAGAGTTAGAGCACAGAAGATGGCAGTTATCACCTTGCAAAATATACATAAACCCAGGATTTGGAACCTTTGAATTTTATTTAGGAAAATTGATGTAACTTTCATGATTTCGTGTATTAGAAACCCCGTTCTTTTAAACTAGATAAACAAAGCTTTATGACTCCAAATAGCCAACCATTCCTTTCTTTAAACAGAGGTTTCCAGATTCAGAGTTTGAAGGAAGGTCCATTAGACCTATAATGAGTTTTTATGACAGTCTTTGAGCAAGCAATAGCTATTGTCATAGTAATAACTCAATTCACAGTTTTCTTCAGGTTCCCAACCTGAGTAACTGGTTGACATGTGGCAATAGGATGTCTCCCTGTTAAGGAATGGTAAAAATGTATCATTAAGCAGCTCTTACTAGACTATTTTTGATCAAAATGCTGTATGCATGCAAAGTAAATACAAATACCTCAATAATTTTATTCTTTTGAGATCTTTATTGTCTGAACATCACGCTTATTATAGCAACATTAATTTAGAATGCTTTTGCAAGGCTGAAAAGTTGTATAGAAATGTCCCTGCATGCAATTATGCACACACATAGGCATACACATCTCTTTACTGAGCATTAAAAAGAACTAAACATTTTATGAAAACCAGGAAGAGAAACAGGAGTATGAATTAAATGTAAACATCATCTGTATTGTTTACCCCTTATGTTTATGTCTTTTATTTTAATGCTATTGATATGAAATAAGAAAAAGAGTATAAAACCAACACAATTTTCTAAATAATATCTTAAAAAACACATTAATTTGCAAGCCCTTTTAATCTTGGTAAGTGTAGCATGACTACTTGTAAGAGGTTGCTATTTTTAGATATGTGGAATTTCTTCTATCAGAATATTGTTGAAATTACATACTTGAATTTGGCCTTCATAATAAAAAAAATATTTAAAATAACATAAACCATGCATATATTCTAGAAAAGACAATTATCAATTTGTCAAGGGCAATTTTCTAAATTCTTAAGGGCTTTTAACCTTACATACATTTCTACAGCAAATGAACATTCTGTGTATGTGTCCCAAGAGCTGTTGTGCAGTTATATTAAATAGCAACCATGATCATCACTATCTTTTGCCAATCTTAACTTGTTACTAAGTGATAACTCTTGTATGCTTGTGAAAAATGGTCATGAATTAGTCCCTCTAGAGCCTTAACTCTCATACTTTTTAACAACTATTTTCATCATAAAGTTTAAAAAAAAAAAAAAGAGGGAAATTGATGATCATATGATAATGTAAATGTAAGTTCTGTTCTTCAAAGGCAGGAAACTTTGGGATCAAATTAGGTTTATTGACCCTTAAGGCTTCACAAATCAGAAAGGAGGACTCTTGAAAGAGTATAAATTGCAGTTACAAGTTTTTCTGTGCTCTGAGAAATTACAGACACAGTTGACTTTAATGAAGTTAGGAAAGCAGGCAAATCAATTTAGACTATAAGGCCAGTTGTCTCTTTCAAACAAAGGACTTGTCAAACACATTATAGCAGACGAGTCTCTGAATAGTTCTGAAGTGTAACATTGATGTCTCTAAAATCTAACATTTTGTGGGTGCCTAAGGTGTGTTAGGCTGGCAATTAAGATTGCTTTTTGAGTAGGGTTTTAGTAGGGTGGAAATATGCAATGGTATTGATTATTCACAGTGGAGAGGAAGGTTGTACCTCAGAAAGGATTCTGTTTATAATTACAAAAAGCATGTTTTCTGACCATTAATAGGGTACATCTTGTTAATTATGATGATATATAAGGTATTTCACCTGTGATGCCATTTAGAAAATTAATGTTTGAGTCACAGAAAGGTCATTGCCATTCTAGAAGGAATCCATTCATCTCTAAATAGGCCATCCGAATATAGACTAAGAAATACACTATATATAATTACCTAGAAATAGATGGGATAAATAAGATTGATGATAGGTATTACTAAAGCCACACTTTAGTTTCCTGCTAGGAAAAAGTAGATTGTAACTGGAAGAAACAATAATATACACATAAAAATGCAAGAAATAGGTTAAAGTCTTGAGTAGTCACGTGAGGTTCAGCTATTGCAGATGAGGTGAGAACTCATCAGCCTTCAGAAGTGGTGTACATCAAGGACTTTGTTCTGAGATTCAGTCAGGTATTTCTGAAGACAGCTCCTACAAAGAAGAGAATGAGGACTTTGGGGTTTTTTTTTTAAAAAACCTGTACCTAGTCTGACAGCGTAACTTCCTAGTATCTCTGTATTTGCCATACAAATGCTTACAAGTAGATAGAATGTATGTGCTGTCTTGGAAGGTAAGCATGTTAATGAATATTCCCATGTGTGAGCCTTGTTTTGACGCAGGCCTATCACTGAAGAGTGATGCTGAGCACAAAGCCAAGGAGCTGCGAT
The DNA here is from genome assembly GCA_013390005.1 of Calyptomena viridis. NCBI lineage: Eukaryota > Metazoa > Chordata > Aves > Passeriformes > Eurylaimidae > Calyptomena > Calyptomena viridis. The sequence goes on from WEIV01009795.1 coordinate 68,459, forward strand.
GGAGATAAAATTCTCTTTTCTAAACATTAAAGGTTTCGTTTTTAAAACTACAGAATAAAAGCCCAGAATGGCTGTTGGTCAAGTGAGCTCTCGAGCAGAGGAGGAGACATTCCTTTAATTGAAAGCCTGTTTAATCTCAACTCATTTGTGGGATGGACAAAGTGAGCCCCTGATTCATAGCCACTTGCTGCAGTGCTGGCTTGGAGGAATTAATCTCAGCAGGTGAGGAAGCAATTTAGTAACTAGAATCTCCTGTCCCCATCCCTGCAGAATGGGTAGGTTTGTTTGGCCAAGGTTAACAAGCAAGTGACCCATTTGTTTCATTACCACATGTAGGACAGACAGACAGCTTTGCAACAAGAGCAGCTTTCCAGCACAGCTGACCTGGGTTAGCTAGGAAGTGCTGGCCATGACCCTCCCTGCAGTCTCTGGGAGCTGAGGGATTGCAGCCCCAGAAAAATTACTCAGGCTCTTTGGATCTCAGGATCCCAGCGTGGGGGGAATTCTCAAGTTGTCCCAGCAGCTGCCCATTGTCCAGCTCAGTTCTGCAGCTTGGTCACCTACAGCATGGGTGGCATGGGACAGAAAAGCAGTGGACAACAGATTTTCTGTACCACGTGGACAACCCAGGGGCTGGGAACTGTCTGGGAGTGGCAATAGCTGCTGGCTCCCACCCAGCTCCAAAACCAGCTAGGATTGAGATGCCTTGTCTCTTGGAGGCAGCTTCCTGCAACACAAGCTTTTGTAACTGTCCCACCTAGTCCCTGACTTGGGACATACTGATCCATACACAGAGGTAAATCAGCTTTGAAAGGCTGCTGCCTCCCACACTGAGCTATTCTGTCCCTGACAAAATTGCTCCCTGGTCTTCCTGGACTGTGTCAGAAAACACTCTCCCATCTGGTGACAAGTTCACAGTTTGTAATTGTAGTGGCTTACATCTGGACTTAACCACAGCAGTGCCCTTAAAAGCATCTTCAGAGAGCCCTCCCTGAAGCATGGTGGTCACTGTTATTTTCTCCTGTTTTCTTTCATTAGAGTTGTCTGCCTCCCAGCTCCTCAGCATCAGTTGGCTGAGAAAATTAGACACTCTTCCTTTCCACATGAGTACCAGGAAATCAGTTTCCCTGGCATTGCTGAGTGCTTTCTGGGCAGAGCGAGCTCATGCCAAGCTCACAGTACAGATTAAAACAAAATTTATTTATGATAAGGGAAGTTCAGGATTACCTGGCTTCTGTCTCCAGGCCCCTGGTTGCTTCTCTCTCACAGCAACCCCTTTAACTTTTACATTCTGAATTGCAATGAGCTTTCACGTCTGCTGAGCCCTGAAATTCTCAGAGGAGCTCTGTGATATTAGAATATTTTGATGAATTAGAGCCTTTGCTTTTATTTCGCCTCTACAAACCTCTGTTCTGGGAGCGCAATATCACCGATGCATTCACACTCTGCAGTGCATTTGGCAGAAATGGCTAAACAACTGCTCGAGATGGGGACAGTTAAGCAGAAAGGGGTGAGGATTTTCAGCGCTTCGAATTCCTCCTGTCCCTCTGAAATCCAGCAGTAGCCTACCCTGTTCTCGTGAGGGGCAGGGAGGGGTGCGTATGGCCTGGCCAGCAACAGCAGAGTTGACCATGTGCACAGAGCCAGTGCCCCACCAAGTCTGCCTGATGTGCCTGTAGGGAAAGCTCTGAGCAGCCAGACAGTTCATAACCGTGGTGTGAAACCTGCCTGCACCAAGCCAGTGCAATCTCCTGGCACACAAACCTGCCAGCTGGCAAAGGTGACCCTGTCAGGGGCAGGAGAGATGTCAAGGATCTGTGTGACTACTTTAAGTGCAGTAGGAGCCACTTAGACCATAAGACATTGGAACTGTCTCTAAGATAATTTAAGTGTGTACCAGGGACTGGGAGTGCTGTGCTGGTGTGAGCTGTGCACATCCACACACCCCCCAAACCACCTCAGAGTAGGTGTTGTTCTATCAGTGTTGCTGGTTGGGGTCTCTCACAGAAGTTATGTTCTAGGGGTTTTTGTCCTCCATCTTCCTCATTAGAAAATTCAGGATAGTGACACCTGCCTAGAAAATTACCTCCTGAGACCATCTGTGCCAGAAAACTTGGTAGTTTATACAAAGTAAATTAAAAAAACAAGCTGTAAAGGTGAGGAAAGTAGAAGAATAAAAAACCTAAACTAATATATTTGCAAAAAGCACGCTTGCTTTAGTCACCTGCTCTGTTTCTCCCAGATCCTGTGTCCCACTGTAGGGAACTGGGGTATTTCCATCAGTGAGACAATGCACTTTTCCCTTGAAAGCTGCTGGGTTTAATCTCACCATCAGATGCTGTGATTCATTTCTGCAGTCCCTGTTGTATGTTTCTTAATATCCAACATGAGTGAAATATCTTCAGGACTTTGAGACTGGAGTTAACTATTTTTTCAAAGGAAAAAGGTGCTGGAAATATATAGTGGTCTTCATCAGCTGAAAGAGACTGTGAAACCAGACCCAGACTCATGAGCCTGTCATGATATCAAGTAAGTAAGCCAGAGGCTCACTGAGGCCTTTGCACCTCTACAACAGAGTCACTTTGGTTCAGGCTCAGTTCAGTCTCATGTCAGAGCATCTGTCCCAGCACACAGCTGCCTGCAAGTGACCACATCTGGTGAGTAACAGCCACAGAGGAGAGGCCAACACTGCTTACAAGGCCGTGCTGTGTGAATTCATCCTCCACATCATGAGTGGGTGAAAATTTTCGTGTAATAATTTAGGGTTTCTCTCCTCTTCTCCGAGACCAGGGCATGTACATAGTCTGCTTTAAATAAAGACATCATGTGCATTGTCTCATATCATTGCATAGGTCAAGACTTAGTCCCCCTGAGAACTGTGTTCAATGAAGACAAGACTCTCTTACTTTTTCCCATGGTTTCTGAGCCTTTGAAGACTGTTCAAGGTGTGCATTAAAGCTCCTTCCTGCAACAGCTTTCCTGTAACAGAAGGACAGGTCAGCTCTTGACTTCTGATGCAAAGGCTTCAAAGTCTTTACAGGTATGGCAAGCTGAAGTAAAAATCTGCATGTGACAGCCCTGAATTGTGTCATGACACCACTGCTGTACTGCCTTTTGAAGTGGTGTACTGCCCTTTGAATTTCTACATATAAATCACCTTCTGCACCTTTGAAACACAAGTGTTTGTAATGGTGGTATGAGCTGAAAAAGTTTATTTTGTAGTTTAAAGTGGTCCTGCCATCTTTAGCTGTTCTTTTGCATCCCTGCATGATGCTCACCCATCTGGGGGTAAGTACTTTCTGTGATTTTGTCCAGTTTGCCATGACCAGTTCCATGGCTGGGATCCTGATCCTCTTTTCTCACCATTTTCCACATACAACATTGCAGCATTGAAAAAAAATCTGGTTTCAGGTAGGTGAATGTTCACCCCAGAACTAAGTTAGAATGTTACTCCCTGGCAGAAAGGCTTTGGGTTGAGACCCAAAACCAAATTACAGTAAATCTGAGATTTTCAAGCCTGCTGTATTCTTTTCCCATTTCTACTTTCTTCTCCACTTTTTCTTAGACTCATTTGTTTCCTTCTTTCATTCAAAGTTTTCCCATCTTTACAATTTCAGTTAACATTTGGTTCTGCAGAACTTCATTCACCCACCCCTCACATCTCCAGCCAAAAAGTTGTCATGTGCCATTTCTTCTTTACCAGGAACCACTACCTCTTTTCTCTGACCACCTGAAACCTCTGACTGGCCAAAAGTAAACCACATCTCCAGATTGATGGTGTGGTTGTTGACACTGCAAGGAAAAATGAAACTCTTCTGTACTGCTGAAAAGCAAGCGCAGAACTCAGCTTTGTGCACATGAAAAGTGGGTAAGTTCTGTTTATCTGAGATTATTCCTGACTTCACAACAGTTTTCCCCAGTTTGCAGGTGTCAGCAACCTTTGAGACAGTGGGATTTGCTCTGTATTACTGTAGCCTGGTTTTTGGTCTGTCTACTTTGCTTCATAACCTTCCTTCATTTTATCCTTGCATGCCTGCTGAATGAAAAGTTGATACAGGTGGGAAGCAAAGATGATGAGCTATTTCAAATTAAACTTTGCTGCAAACATCTGTAAAAAATCCATTACACCCTCAAGAAAAACAAAGGTACTTAAGCCTAGAATGTCACTGATCCCTGCACACCAGCCTGCTGTTAAATGCCTTCTGAAACTCTGCCCTTCTGAAACTTGGACCTTCATCTTCAGGCCTGGCTGTGGGCTGTGCTAGTGGATCTGTGTGTCAGAGCAACCCAAACAGCTCGTAAACTGATAGTGCTTTTCCCCAGTATCATCCACAACTGCCTCCCCATTAATTCTCTCCACCTGGAAGCACCCTGATGTCTCCTTAATAGGGGTTAGCATTATTTATAGCCATTTACAGGTGTGCTGCTAAAAGATGGAACTGTAAATCACCTCAGATGTTGTTCCTTGATGAAGTGCCTCTACATTATTTAACAAATTGTCCCAACATGACTGAACAATGCACAATGAAAAAACTTGCCAGAGAAATGCAATATTGAAAAAGCCACAATATTGAGTATTTAGCTAAGATTTGTAATTGCAATTTATATTCTTCTGGCAATTTTGTACTCCAGGACTATTTCCAGCTGCAGAAATGTGGGGTGCTTCTAACCAGGAGTTGTCAGTGGGGCAATAAAATTACTTATGTATGTGACACTGTTACACAGGTGGCTTTGCAGAGGTATTTGACACAAAAAAGATCAGATTGCACGTGCGTGTTTTAGTTACGACTTACTGCCTAGGGTGTAAGGGAGCAATGTTGTTTTATAGTGTATGAGAGTGATTCTGCCTCAGTAGAAGAAGATTGAGGTGTGATGAAATGCCAGCCAAAAGTGCCTACAGGTACCTCAAAATAAAGAACTACATGTGTTCTGAGATGTTGGTTTATCATATTTGCCCTAAATCTGAGCACAGGGCTTCCCCAGATCAAGGGAAGGCTTGTAATTTTGAACTGAGAGGAAAGGTGGAGCAACATCTTCTTCCTAGAAAGCCTGACTGAAAATGAACCATATTCATTTTTATATTGGTCCTTTCTCCTGTAATTAAAGGTGGTTTTCCTCCCTCAGATGTGCAGGTATCATTATGTGATCAGTGGTTTCTGATTTTCCTCTGCTCAACCAGGGACAGTTTAAAGATTGTCGTGCCTAAAACGTGCACCTGGTTGAGATCTCACTGGGTGAGATCTGGCATGAAACCTAATGGAGCTGCTGATTTCCTCTGGGCAAGAAAACTTGTTTGCAGACACCCATAAGGGCAAAGAACTGAAGAAGGGATCTGGAGGGATGAGGGGAGGTTTGGTGCCAGTGCTTCCTTCCCAGGTATTCAGGGTTTGGAGGTATATGAGTGAGTGAGTCTTTTCTAAAGATGAGAGATGAACAGCCATAGAAATGCCTCTTTTGCTTTTTAAGGAGTAACTTTTTTTTTTTCAGTTTAACCTTTTGACTTTTTGCAGTTAAATTTTAACACCAGTCAGAGCTCTCTTAACATGAAGTTAAGACCTTCCAAGACCTTCTGAAACTATTGGTGAGGATATTTAAAATGTTGCTACAGAAACGAGGTGTCCCATTTCCGTGAGGCTAACAGGGCTGTTTATGTTCATGTGCATCCATGGACAGGATGGACCACGAAATAAATGCCAGCCTCAGACATCAGAGCTGCATTTGGTTTGCTGCTGCACTGGATGGATGAGGATCACTGCAACAGAAGTGTCTGGGAGGCAGAAAGGGTGAAGGTGGTGCCCCAGGTGTTGAAATGTGCACCCAAGCAGCTCCTCTTCTTCAGGGGGCTCAGTTATAGATGGAACTTGGCTTCCTCAGGGGGGGCCTGGAGGGCCACACTGCACATGGCTGTTCCTGTACCTCAGTTTGTGCCTCCCCAGCCTCAAACTGGTTTTAAAACTGTTTTAAGCCCACTTCAAGCCAATGGAACAGATAGAGAAGGCCTTTAACTGTTGGTGTATCCCCATGGGTTTTGTGCAGCAAAGCAGCTGACAGAGGTGAGAGACCCCATGTGTGTCCCACACAAGGGAAAAGGCAGAAAATCACACATGTACCAGAAAGCCCCAGGCAAGAGGATTTATTAATGCTCCATACTCCCGTGTCAGTCAGAGTTTGTGCCTTATTTGACACCAGAGAACCCAACCTAAAGCCCCTAACTCGGGGAAGGCAGCTTTCACCTCCCCACTGTGGTAAATCTGAGGCTGAGCTTTAAGAAACTGCTGTGCTGCTGCTGGGGAATTAAACCACTGCTTGCTGTAGTTCAAGGGGAATGGGTATTTTATTGAGTATGTCATACTGCCAGAGTCCTGGGAGTAAGATACTCAAGGATGTTATTGGTTCAGTTTTTTGGAGGTGCTGTCAAGTGGGGCAAGGTTGGTCCTCTGCTCTAAGTGACCTCCTAGGACTTGGGAAGCTGCTTTCCACTTCCTCATCCATCCCAAACTTCTTTGTTTTCCTCTGCCATAAGGTTGGGTAGCAGCACATCCCTGTCTCCTGGGGATGTTGTGGGGATCAGTATGCTGCTGTCAGGGGGGTGGCAAAAGCACTGAATTGCCATAAAGATCCTGAAATAATTGTAAACTCTAGGGAAAAAAATATCCTTCTAAAACCAAAAAACAGTCTGTCCATTGGGATGCAGCACTAAATACATTGCCACTCACCTCTAGCCTGGTTTTCCCCTTTTGTGCTTACTCTCTTCCACACATTGCTACTGCTCTTGCTGTTTGAGCCTGTGACATGTGTAAAAGGGGACTGTTGCAGCACACACAAGGGTTGGATCTTGGACTGCGTGTTTCCCTTCACAGAGCACCACTGCCACGGCACTAGAAACCTTGTCAGCAAAGTGTTTTACAAAAATAAATAAATAAAGGAGCGAATGAAAATGTCATATACATAAATATGCCACAATAAGTTTAGTCTTTGGATCAAAGTGCTCAAAACGACACAGCTTTGAAACAGAAAGGTAGGAATCAAAATTACACATCCCTGTGTATCAGCTCAGTGCCAGCTGTTTAACTGAGGTGTACATACTGTGGCTGATTAAATGAAAACATTTTAACAGCTGTCTAAAAAAGTAAAAGCCTCTCCCCATCTTCCCAGGGCTGCCTTGTACACCATCCCCATGGGCTGCCTGGGAGAGAAGCCACTTGGCTCCATCCTGTGCCTGCCCTGTCTCTGCTCATCAGCACGTGTGTGGGGCCACTGGGCACACACGGCTGCCCTGGGATCATCCAAAGGACAAGCAATAAGATCTTTGGCAAAGTCTGAAACCTCACCAAGTCCTGGTGCCATTGACTGGCAAACCTATGTGTGGGCAAGGGCCCATCGGCTGTCTGGCTCTAATCCAGACTATTGCATGAGTTAAAAGTAATGCTGGCTGATTCAGGGGGACAAAGCAGCTCAGCAGGTCAAGGAGAGAGGCACTGGTTTTCATAGCCAAGCCAAGCACAGCCCGACCTCTCCAGCAGGCCGGAGGCTTTCTGGAAGAGAAAAAGCTTTAGGTGAGTGGTGGGTGGTCTCTGGTGGCCACATCCCTGCCAGTCTGCAGGACCAGCTGGGAGCTGTTCTCCAGCCTGGGGCCAAGCAGCACTGCATGACTGCTAATTCCCTTTCTCACTTCCCTACCTCCCCAAAACGGTGTGGGTACAACTAGACTGCCTGTTTGGAGCAGATACTGTCCCCAGCCCATGGCCAAGCATTGCTAGGGAGGGTGTTTATTGGCTCCAGCCAGCACTGGCAGAGCTGGTGTGGCCAGGCTGGTGCCCTGTCCTGCTTCAATCCCTGGTGTAGGCACAGCCAGGAGGTGCTGACCTGTGATGCTAGTCCAGGCTCTGGAGGCCAAGGATCCCTTGGCCCTCCCCTCAGCTACACTGGGAGGATGGTGATACACTTCTTGTAGTGCAGGTATTGCTAAAAGCCCCAGCACTGGATTTTATAGTGTCCTCAGCAGGGCTGGCAGCAATGGCACCATTGGCTGTCACCCCTCTCTGAACACGACTGCACCTGCCATGGCAGGTGTTTCCCCAGCCCTCCTGAGCAGACAAGGGCAGAGAGACAGGGGTGAGACATGTCACCACTGGAAAAGGTTTGTGGGCATCTTTAGACTGTCTAATGTATTTAAGGACAGGAAAGTTGAAAGAGTTTGATATCAAGCACCAGGCATGTCCATCCACAGTCATTTTTAAAGACCCTGCATTTTGAGAATGTGTCCCTAAATTATGTGTATTTCTAAAATAAAGAGGAATCAAGAAAGAAACTTTACAACTCACTATGTAAAAACTATGTCAAAAGGTGACATCTTTGCCTTTTTTTTACATAGCATCTGCTCTGTGTGTGTGTGTGTGTGTGTGTGTGTGTACCTGTGGGATGGAGGCTTTTATTATGCTAAGGTTTGCACAAGCCCTCCCCATCACACTCTTCTTTGGCCCACAAGGCTTTCCTGCTGCTGCCTGGTGAGTGTTGCCACATATGTCACTGCCAGAAGCCCCCATACAAGAGTCATGGCCATAACTGGGGTGGACACAGGACATGGTTCATCCCCTGCTGCACATCCACCAGTTCCGCCCACAAAATGTGGCAAGAAACTGAACTGCTTTTCACTTTCTTAAAACCTGGAACCACTGCTGCCATAAAATGTTGTCATCTTTGCAACCTGAGACTCTTCCATGCTTTCCCTCTCCATCTGGCGTGGGCAAGACTATGTTTGACACCATGTTTTTAATGGCTCTGTTAAATACAGACAAAGTTGTCTCCCTGTACAAATTCCTCCGTAAAACATGTACGTTCTCAAAGTTAAGTTTTTCTCACCTGCTTCCATAGCTTTCCCTCCAAAACAATGTGGTGCCACAGGTAAGAGAAAAGCTATGAGGGTCCTGAGTGAGAAGATGGGTAAAAAGGGCTTTCCACCATGCAATAAGCCTTTCTCAAATCCAGCAGACCGTCCACACCCTGAGAGGCCTCGATCCCCAAACGCCACATGCAAAGGGACAAAGCGAACACAGGCAACGTGTTCCGTGTCCTGTGTGCTTCTGGTGACAATAACTGAGGGCACATCTGCAAATAATTTCAACATGTCAGTCTTGGGCTGTCTGGTGGCTCTTCATGCTTTTGTCCACCCATGGAGGTAGTTTTGCTCATTGTCCTGAGGGTATTTTTCTTTTCCTATGCTCAGAGAGCACTGGGCAGCGATACAGTGGTGGTAGCTCTGAGGACAAGTCTCACGTTGCTGTCAGTGACCCTGCAACGTGCAGATGTGTCCAGCTCTTCAGGAGCAGCCCTCTCATGGCGGGGAGGCCCGGGCTGGAAGCACCTCACGCTGCACTGATGGGGACCCCCTCAGGCTCGCTGCCCAGGACTTGAGGAGGGCTGGTGGTGGCCGTGTGGCTCCTTACACATCCCACTCCTGGCAGACGTTCCCGCGGGTGTCAGCGTGTCTCTGGGGCCACGCAGGGAGGTAAACAAGCACCCGTTTGACCCAGGCCTGTGCGAAAGGCCAGTTAGAGGGTTTGGGGTTGGGAGGGAGTGTTCGGCTGCAGCGGGGTTTGAAAGGCTGCTGGTACCTGCCTCGGTATCCCGCCACAGCCTTCTCTGCCCTGGCCCTTCACCTGGACACTCTGGGCGTTCTGAGGGCAAGGGGGCCTTTCTGAGGGGTGGCGAGTCCCCTCCTGAATTCCCGGCGCCCTTCCCGCGGTGGTCCGAGGCCCGAGCCCTCACCAGGGTCTCGGGGAGGGAGCTGCGGGTCTCCGTGTCTCATCCCTTCAGGGCACCGGCCCCGTCGCACGCCTGTCACCGCCGCCTCCTCCTCATTATTTACATCCGTCTTTAGCAGTCTAATTACCCGCTTTATTGCTTTCGCCCGGGGGAAGCCCGGGGACGGCGGCGCAGGGGAGGACCTACCCCGCCAGCCCCCGCTCCGCTCCGCACCGCCCGGGGGAAGGAGGGGGGGACACAGAGCTCAGCCGGGGCTGCCTCCGCAAGCACCTGGGTTTGGCAGGACTTCGGGCGGGGGGGTCGGAGAGGGGCTCCAGAGGTGGCCGGGACCAGTCACCGCGCCGCGCCGGGCAGGCCCCTCAGGGGAGGCCGCAGGGCGCTGCCCCACAGCCCGCCCTCAGCGTGTGGCACCAACGCGATGTGCTCCAGAGGAGGAAAAAAACCCGACA
>WEIV01009795.1:87882-114840 GCA_013390005.1 Calyptomena viridis
CCGTTTCCCGGGGGCTACGGGGATAGGAGGCGACCTGGCCCCGCCGCCGCGGGGGCACCGCGGGTTCGGAGAGTTGCAGCCCCCGGAGCCGCGGCACCACCGGACAGGGATGCCCCGTTGGGACAGCCCCGCACGCCGGCGGTGCCTCCGCATCCTTAGCGCTCTCGCTCCTCGCCAGCCCGGCATCGCTGCCCGCACCGGCTTCTGCTCCCCCTCTCCCCTCTCCGAATCTGGGGGTCGCGCTGCCGCCGCGAACCAAGTCAAGTCACGAAGTCAAACTTCAAGCCCAGAACGATCAATGAAGAGTTTTGCCGTCCGTGGCGCCTCGTGCTTCCTGGCACTAAAATAAATGCAAGAAATCGAAACTTAATTACTTGAAAGAAATCCAGAAATCCCTCTGCATAATTTACCCAGGCATTTTTTGTGGCGTTTGTGTTGAATGCACGTGTTTGACTCCGCACGCTTCCCTCTCCCTCCCAACGCCGCCCCCTCGGCAAGAGAGGGGCGACGGGGGGGCGAGAAGCAGCGGGCATGGCCCGTGGGACCCCCGCACCCCGCCCGACCGAGGGGGCAAGAGAGGTGTCTCCAGAGAAGATCGCGTTCCTGCCTCCGCTGAGAACCCCGTCCTTTTCCCCTCCGAGAGCATCTCCTGGGGCAGGGCTGTGGGCAGGGTGGCATGCGGGAACCTCTCCTCCGTGCCTGCGAGGTCTGAGCCCTGAGCGACGCTTTCCTGATCAGGAGTGTCTGGCGTAACAATCTGAGTCTCCTAAGTGTGAAGGAAAGTGCCAATAAAGTAAAACTCAGTTATTCTGACACTCTCCCCCTTGTCTTTGATGATCCCTCCGTGGCCCCCATAGCCCTTGTGAATAGGGTGTGACACCTACTAGCTGGCAGGAGTATGTAAACTGGCAAAGCAACCAGGGCCTTCTCATGTGCCATCCAGCCTGGCTGATGAGAGCCCTGCCTGGTGAGCCTTTTGCTGAATTCATTAGGACTGAGAGTCTTCTGGCTCGGGAGCAAACTTTATCATAGACACCTCATCGAGAAGTTGAAGTAATGTTATGAAAGAATGAAAAATACATTTGGGAGCTGGCTGGAAACTGAAGTACATTTTGATTTAACTTACATTAACAGAAACCTAATGTAGAAGTGAAGGGATCTAACAAAACCATTAATAATTTAAAAATAATTACAGATAGTCTATCCTTACTATTCATAACCACTCAACATTTTAGACAAAGAAAGCTGAATATTCTTCGTGGGAGAAAGATGTGAGCAGACTGCTAAGTAGGAGCCATCCAGCTCCCACTGCTTCTCCTCTGCTCACATACACTGCACATTCCCCACAGTACCCAGGACACCATCCCGAAAATGCTTTTCCAAGAGGGAGAGTGGAAGTGGAGGCAGGCCCTGGTTTTGCACAGGGCTCTTTGGCAGGCATAGGGCATGGAGTTCATCCCCCATGCTGTCTGAGGCCCAGTGTGGCAGGGGAGTCCAAGAATGCTCTCATGCCTCTTCAGACTCTCCTGTGGCTCTGCCACCCTTGGAGGCTTCGGGAAAGGCCTTTTCCATCTGTAGTCTCAGCTAACACTGGTGGCACTGATGACTCTCCTGCCCCATGCTGTGCTGTGCCACCTGACACCAGCACCGTACATCACCTGCTTGGCTTGCCATGGCTCCGTACAAAAGTTACTTTTAATGCATTCATTTTAATTCACGTTTTCATTGTATGCTTTATAGCTCAAGGGTCTTGAGCACCCTGCAAGGCTGTGATTTTGCCTGTGTTTTTGTTCACTTGGGATGGGGGTTTTTTGAGATATACCTGCTGTCCAAACACTATAGAATCAAAGCGGTTGGATATGTGGCAAACTTCACTGCTCTTCCTTACAGATCAAGATAAAATTGCAAACACATAAAGCAGCTTCTAGAGGAAAAGAAATATTGGGTAATACAAAGCAGATAAGAAATTTAGATCTAACTCTCACAGGAACTTACCTTACAAATAGCCTCACAAGCAGGATCCCTCCTTAACCACTTCCCAAACTGCTCCTTGCACTGAAAACATTAAGATCTCATGGATCATTAAAAAAAAAAGTCCTATAAATCACACTGTGAATGTCCTTGGGACTCTACTCTTGCTGATTTAGACAAAACCCTGGTATCTTAGATTAGCCTTCATTAATTATTTTCATTAATTTTCCTTGCTATAGATGTATTATCACAAATCATATTCCAAACACATTCCCTAATTAAGCACAAAATTCCTCTCTACCTCTGCCATTTAAACAGAGCAATGAGAACACGTGTGTTCAGCCTGGTGCCTGGAGGCTTGTGGCAGGCAGTTGGTGCAACAAAAGATGGTGCTTGCATATCAGACATCTTCCAGGACTTGCTCTAACTTAGAGAAAATATTTTGATTTTTCGTTTGGTCATTGACATGTTCTCAGCTCAGAGCTCTTGGCCCTTGTCAATTTTCTGTGTCTTCCATCTTATTCTTCAGTGTTTTCAAGGTAAATTTGAGATTCTTTTCTTGCTCTTCCACCATGCAAGGTGTTGGCTGATCTCTTTAGAGGTCCCCAGGATTCACCAGGCACCACAGAGCAGCCTTTCCTTTTCAGCCAGGAAGAAAAACTGTGACAGTTGATATGCATTGAAAAAGGTGACAAAAAACTTTGTTTCTGAGGAGGCTGTCACCAATAGATAGATGCAATTTAAAAAAGTGGTTTAACAGTTGAGTCACTGGGTCAGTGTTTGTACCTCAGAACCATTAAATAGTGTGCTAAAATACTTATTTAGGTATACAGGGGCCTGTGGTCCCATGTGAAAGGTGTACAATGTAGAGCTGTGATAGCTGGTGTGTGCCATGCCATGGACTGTGCTTTCCACAGACTGTAGTTTTGATGAGGTCTTGCATGTACTCATCCTGCTTCATGAATAGGTAGTGGAAAATGTGAATTATTTTGTTTTCTCCCTTTGATTCAATGCTCACACAATCAGAGCATGACAGGACTCAAACCTGACTGGGGGGGAAGGCCCACTAATACCAGCATCTCCTGGAAATATTAGATGTGTGCTGAAGCATTGATCTCTGCAAGACCTGGTCTGCAGGCTCGTCCTTTTGGAAAACCAGGCTTCAATCCTCAGAAGATGTATCTGTGCATAACAGCAATGATAATGTTGGCAGGTGTCCACCTATATGTGGGCATAGACACTTGTCTAAGTTTCATTCAAAGCTAATCACAGATCCTCTTCTTTTTTTGTTCGTTAAAAATCAGTAAAAATGCATTCCACCTTTTGTACAACCTCTGGGCACACATCAAAGCCCTTCCCTTCACACACAGAGCATGGGCAGGTATCCACCTGTGTTCCCCTATCCCTCTGTAAAAATGAAATATCGTACATCTTGAAGACTGTTAACATAATGAAATCGAATTGTGAGATGCATCTGCAGCTTGTTTCAACACTCCCTATTGAAGCAGCAGGTTAGGATTATCTTATCATGTATCTTTTGCAGTCCTGAAACAGCCATCGAATTCCAGTGAAATCTCTTACAAAGGCAATCAAGACAATCAATGGGAGTTTTGCCAGTAACATCAAACCTGATTAAATCGTTTTGTGTTAAGAACTGCAAATCACACACAAAAAAAGAGGACAGATCAGAAAATGGAACTACAAAGATAAATTGCAGGAGGAAAAGAAATGATGCCCAGGAAAAAAAAAAAGGCAGGAATCCAAAACCAGTTTAAAATGCAGACAACTCACTGCATAGCCTGTAACAGAAATTTCTGTAGAAGTATTTATTCAGGAGAACTCTTATCCACACACCCAACTTTAAATATTTTTTAAACTGGAATGAACTGAACTTGTGCTTAACTGCTTTACTATTTGTTTTATTAGAGGAGATCTGTGACAACCCAAAGAGGTTATCATTTGAGGCCTTTCAAATCACCAAGCTGCATGTGTCTGACTATGTGCCTGTTGCTGTACATACATAGGAAATATAGCATCAAATCATATTTTTACTTGTTAATCCCTTAACAGTTACGCTGCCCGGTGGGTACCCTGACATAGTGAACTTGCTTGAGTAATATGGGGTTTGTTTTTCTTGTTTAGGCCAGCATGTTTCCTTGGATAAGTGAATTTGTTGCTGCACACCTGTGAGACAAGGAAATCCTTTCTAACAGGTTCCAGCATCCCAATCTTTCCCAGTGACCCGAGCTCCCAGTGTGCTTGCTTGCCTCTGAAAGTGTTCCTGCTGGGTCCAGACACTCCAGCCCAAAATGGTGGGGAGGTGTTTTGGCCTTTTTGTTGTGGTGGTGGCTTTTTGTTTGTTTGTCGTGATTTTGTTTTTTGGGGGGGAGGGGGTTTGAGGTTTGTTTGTTTTTATCTTGATACCATTTTTAATGGTGTTCATGCATATTATCGAATGAGGAGGTCGGATCTGACAAAGCTTTTACAACCATTAAAACTTTAAGTGCTGACAGCTGTGGAATAGTCTTAATGAGGAGGGATGTGCTCGGGAATGCCCTTCCCGGGGTCGGTCCGTGCGCACTGGTGATCGGCGGGGCCCTGCGAGAAGGGAAGGGGAAGGGAAGGAAAGGGAAGGGAAAGGGAAAGGAAAGGGAAGGGAAGGGTGCGGGGAGCTGAATTACTGCCGCCCATCCATATAAATACCGCCGGGGCATCCTGTGGGGACACGAAAGGAAATTAAGGGCAGCTTGTGGTAGTGAGTCGGTGTTCTCCTGTTTTGTTTTGTTTGTTGGTTTTTTTTTTCCCCCTAGGTTTTGTCTCATTTGTTGTTTTGGTCTTTTTTCCCATGCGGTCGAGGCAGCCTAGGCTCTGGAAAAATGAGCTCAAGACCAGGATTCCTTCTCCCCCGCCTCTCCCTCCGTGGTCTCAGGTGATGCTTTAGGGCGGTGGAGCTCATCTGTTGTTCCCATGGGTAAAGCCGGGGTCAGCCCCTGGGGGGACCTGAAAGTTTGCTCCGGTAGGGATGATTCCAGGAGGTGCTTCCAGAGCGGCGGGGCTGAGCTGGGTGCCCCGGGGCTGGTGTATTCTTGCTGCCATTGCTTGTTTCTGGGGAATAGGGAAAATTCCTCTCCTCAACCAGACTGAAGAGAAAACCCTCCTTGGGGTGCCTAGAAGAGTTCTGTAACCCACCTGCTGCAAGGACTGTGCAAGAGGTATGTCTTGAAATGAAATGTGGTTTGGTTCTTACTTCATCAATCTATAATACCTGGTGCCCTTCTGTGTCTCCAGAAGGAAGTTCTATGGCATGTCATACTATGTTGCAGTGTACTATATTGTGATTTGTATGTAATAGTGGCCATGTTATTTTACTAAAAAAAAAAAAAGCCCCAAAGGCAGGAGATGTGTCTGCTGAGAAAGAAAATGGTTCAATCTGTGCTCATCAATTGATCAGAATATTTAAAAACAAACCAGAAGATGGGAAAAGGCTTCTGGAAGTCTTTAGGAAGCTGACAAGTAAGGGTTACATGCTTGGAGGTCAAAGGTTATCAGTTAGCATGGCCCAGCTGCTTTAGATATTAAAAGGAGGTGTTTGTGGGGAAACAAACTCAAAACAGGTGGGTAGAAAGAATATCATCTTGCAGGTGAGGGACAAGAAAACTGTCATCGAGTCTTGCTCTACTTCATTCAAAATTGCACTCCAGCTGTGGGCAGGAGCCTGTTCTCTGTGGGCTGGGTGAAGCCTGACTTGGGAAGGGAGGGAGGCAGGGCTGGTTTGCAACCCCACTGTTTTGGGACCTGCTGCAGAAGTCGGAAGGCTTGTATAGGGTTTGGTATTCAATATTCATATAGTTGTGTTTTAGCAGGGGTGAGCTCTCTACTGTCGTTTTCACAGTCTTGTAGATAAGCTGTGTCAGCACAGCCTTTATAAATCCCATTTTTACCCAAGATTTATGATGTAGCTGTAAATGTATGCTCCAAACTGGTATCTTCCACAGAGAGTTTTAGTACGAAATCTTATTTTTAGAGGGTTAGTGCATTTATTTTCTATGCCTAAGATACACGATGAAAAATGTAATTTATAATGTGGCATAATAAAAATGGATGATGTTTGAGGGGATAGCAGACTTACTCCTGTACCTACACAATATATCTTTTTGGTAACATTTTGATAATGATTTTACAAGTGCGTTACAGTGGTGTGAGAGGCAGTGACAGTGCACCAGGCAATGGAAGGAGCTGCTGTGTCCACCTTGACCTTATTAAGACCATTATGTATGCATAAAGAAGCAGGGAAGAAACACTCATTCAGCAAAGATATGTGGCTAGATTTTGCTTTTATTTATTCCACTTTAAGTCAGAAAAAACCAAGTGAATTGGAAGCATCTTTGCTGAATTAATACATGTGTGAATGCTCCAAACATTTCAGTGTTCTTTAAAAATTCAACCAGACCTGGGAATAGCTGGGTTGCTTTCTTCTGAGAGCTGATACACACCACCTCCTGTGCTGCTGTTTGGCAAGACTCTGTTTTAAAGAGGCAGTTCAATGCTACATCTGGTTTCAAAGCAGACTGTGATTTGATGTTTGATTCTGTGTGGGTATTGTCTTACTTCTTGTAAAGTAAGGTTTCATTGAAATCATCACCTTTTTTTGCATAAATCAAGCTTTCCACATAAAGAGGTGGAAAACAGCAGATCTCTGTATGAACAGAGGCTGGTTCTCCCTAACTCGGGGACTTCATGTGCTTAAGGTCCTCCAGGCACCTGCAAAGCAAAAGACATGAAAATGACAAATGAAAGCTGGGCTGGTGCCTTTTTGGTGGGCAAAGCTCCTGCCAAGTCAAAGACCAGCCATCAAATCAGGGTTTCATCTGAGCCCAGAGGAAAGACTCAGGCCATTGTACTAGTACTATTAAAACTAATAAGCTGTTAAGTGAGATCTGCAGTCTTGTTTTGGTGGGGAATTTTGCTTGTTATTTTTCGTTTGGTTTTTTTCCCAGGTAAAGAAACTACTGGAAAACCAAAGACTACATAAGCTTAGTCTTTTAGTGTATACACACAGTTACCTTTTGAAGTTATCATCCCTCTTTATATTATGCAACCAGAAATCCTTATGTATGTTAGCACTTCCCTAGTTTATCAGCTAATGTACATGTGAATCAGACCTTAAATCCTATGCTGGCACCCATCAGAATATTAGGATTTCAGGTTATAGCATTGCTTGGGTCAGGGCTATAACATCAATTCTTGAACCCTTTCCAACAGCAAAAAAACTCCCAAGTCCCAGATATAAGTCGACAAAGAAATTACTTCAGGCTTTGTGATGTTCTTGCCAACTGCTCTGGTGTAACGTTCCCAAGTGTGCTTCCTTCACCTCTTTGACAGTTTGTCTAACTATAAGCAAGGAAGGAGGGACATAATTTTTGGATAAAACACCTCCAATGGTTTTGGACAGGACATAAATGAGAAATTTGGGCTTTATCTGCTCACGGTTTTTGAATGGTATTTCCAAAGCACATGGTAGTATGATTTCTATGACTAGCTGAAAGAGAAGCAACTTAGTTGCCTATGTCTACTTCAGATTGCTAAAATTTTGCTGTTCAGAGTTTGCTTAAAGTCTACTGCTAGTTTATGCTTATGTGCAAATAACCATTTTTTTTTCTTTTAATCTGCCCCAATTGCTATAATCTGTCATGAAGAGAAAAGGGGGAACAGCATTTTAAAGCTGGTGAAGTCAGTGCAGGATGTGAGCAGCAAGCAGATCCCTTCTGAGGGTAAATTTTTTGTTATTTAGAAAGATCTGTGTTTCATGGGAACAGCAGTAGAGGAGAGCAAGTACTTGATGCTAGAGGGGCAAAAAGTAGAGTGCTTCATCTTCCAGATTAAGGCTTTTGCTCCTCTGGTGTGGTAAAAATTAGTGCTGTAGGGGATGGGGTTCTTAAAATTTTCGTGAACCCTTGGCTTTGCAGAAAGAAAATCTTCCCTCAGAACCAGTCCAAGGTACGACACAAACATGCCCAAGACTTGGGGACTGATGTTAAATACCTTCTACCTCATGTCCCAGTTGCTTTCCTGACTTGCTGATACAAAACTTGGTGTGTGTTTAGCTGAAGCATCTCATGCCCTCTGCTGAGACAAAGCAGAATAAGAGAGGGTTATAGAAACGTGAAAATCTAGGCAAAAGGGAAAAAGCACCTCCTGAGTGGTTGGGATGAGGGAGCACAGTAACCCCATGGCAGTCATTATTTGTACTGCTTAATGTACCCCCTGGATGCTCCAGCACTGAGCACCCATACGACACCCGAGAGAAAGGAGAGGTCCCACCAGCCATAGATACAGGCAGGGAGTGAGGTGTTTGTGCTGTTTCTGTGTGCTGTGCCTCGTGAGAAGGGTGAGCTGTCAAGCAGGAGGACAAGTTTGCTGGGAGTTAACATGGTGGTTTTATTGTCATAAACTCAGCTGGTAATGGGGAATCCTGAGAGAAGGTGGTGGGTGTTCAGGCTTGGTCTGTCAGCCACAGTGACTGTGGGTGGTTTGGGTTTGCAGTTTCTGGAAACAACACAAGAAAACACAAGAAAACTGTCATCGAGAGGTGAAGCAGATATACATTTCTGTACTTATTCAGAAGTTATTTTTCATCCCTGAATTTAGCTAATGCAGTCCAGGAATTCTCTCTTTTTTACCCATTAGAATTGAATTGAATAAAGATTTTAACCCCATTTATTTCAAGATCATGCTCCAGAAAACCCTAAAAAAGATTGCTGTGGCTAATGACTGTCAAACAGTGTGTCCAGGGATTAGAAAGCAGTCACTGAAAGCTGACAGCAGTCTGAAGTTTCTAGCTGGCTCCAAGTTTTGGCAAGTTCAGACTGGGTAGACCCAGCTGCCATTCAGCCTGGTAATCACCACAAACTCACCTTTCCTATTGTTATTCCATCTTTACTCCATGTTCAGTGACAGTATGATTGCAAACAGCTGGAATCGGATTCTAATTCCCTGTGTTGGGTACGATGGAGTCTTATGTCACAGAATAACTAGGTAGGAAGAGACCTCCAAGATCATCGAGTCCAACCCTGTTGGTCTCGGAGTAAATTGAACACAGGAGATTTGCTAGTAAGTAGACTTGACCATTTTTATTTTCATAAGAATCTGACCAACCAATGTCAGTGATTAATAATTCCTCTTAACTATTTTAAACCATCGAGCAGCTTGTTCAGTAACCAGGATGGCACACAAGCATGAGGCTGCCTGCTTATTTCCAGGCAGGAGTGGGTCCTAACAGAGCCAGGCTCTGCCCATTCCTGGTCCCTGGGCATCACTGGGGCTCAGCTGTGGGACAGTGCTGTGTTGTCAGCTCCTTGGAATGCCTGCTGTCCTCTGGCACACATTTATGTGCCAAGCACAACAGTGCTTGCTTCTGGCTGGGGTCTTCAGAGGCCACTATGACACCAATAAGTAAAAGTTAATTGCAAATTTATTTCCATGTAGCAATAAGGGAAAAACACTTGGGGCCAGTTTCTGTTAAAAAAAAGGGGGGAAAAGCCTGTTCTACACCCATTTGATTAACCTGTGCTGTTAATCACTGCCAGGTTTATGAACCTCTATTATAAACTTGTTACTCTAAGGGGTTTCAGTTCGGTGATTGAAAAACAGCTTAAGGGCCTGGGTAGGTAAGAGCAGTGAGAAGAACAAGTAGCCTGAGCCTTTGAAGAGGTATATAAATAATTAGCAACATATTTCACGTGGACTCTTTTGTCAAGATATACTCTCAGACCTGGGATTTTATCAGAACATGACAAAAATGTGGAAAGAGCTCTGCATTTATTCCAGCATAATAATGTTGATATCTAAAATAATTTGGTGTATTAGAAGCTATTTTCGGTCACAGGTACAGCACTGAATTGCTGTATCTGCTGACGTTTCTTCAGAAAGCAGAAGGTGTCTGAAAGGTTCTGTACACTCTTGTGTCTTTTGAATTTTTAGATCCTTATTTCATGGTTGGAAAATGTGCAATGTAGGTGAAAACCTGAACTGCATCTTGATAAAGCAAAACAATGAATAAATAGTAGCCCGTGCAACTTCAGAAGGCAGAGGGTAATACAGCAGGTAAAACAGAAAACAAAGGTGGAAAATTCTCAAAACACTCCAGTGGGGAGTGAGTGAAGAAAAACCCAACCAACCACTAGGACATACCCTCCATACATGTGGAGTGGAGGTTGGAACTAGATGGTCTTCAAGATCCCCTTCCCACCATTCCATGATTCTGTGATGCCCACATATCTCATATCTTATTTATTAGTAAAAACCAAGCACAAATCCTCATGAAAATTATGTGTCTAGAAGCTAATGGCATTGCAAGTGTCTTAGATACCAAGCAGGACACTGATTTAATCATTATTTGATTTAGCATTATTCCAGTTGGTGTAGGCTTGCTGTTTGTTTTGGGGTTTTTTTCCCTCTGTTTGAGGGAAAACAATTTGCTTTTTAGGGCAATTACTTCTTCTCTCCCATTTTCCAACACTACTCCTGATGTTCCTACCTGGAGGAGGAGCTCAGTGGTCTTCAGTGTGAGTTTTGTCCAACAAAGAATTAATTCCAGTCTCAACATAATCCAGCACTGGCTGGTGTGTGTGGGACCCCATGAGAAACCCAAGCACTTAAATGCAGAGGTTATTTTAGCAGAAGTGTGTTGGTCTCTGCTACTTTCAGAAATGCTAATGGGACTTCAGTAAGGTCAGGACTTTGAATTTGGAAACTAAACCAAGTATTAAGTTCAGTTGTTTAGATCACTTTCTCTATTAACCTGAATAGCATCAAGATTTCACTCTTCACCTTTTGTACCAAGGCTGCCCAGCTTTGAAGTCTGGAAGAATAAATCAAATTCTAAGTGTGAGCTTCATTTTGCCTCCAGTTCAAATGTTTGGGCTGAGTGGTGGTAATCTAAGTGCAAGACCACAGGTCAGGGAATTTCTAAGCTATGGGCATAAGGCATTTTCCACCCTTTCTACTTACATTAGGAATTACACAGACCTGTTTATATAATGCCTACAGTTATTTTTTTAAATAGCTTTAGTGCTTGTGTGCATTCGTATTTTAAGAGACTAGTACTTAGCTAGCTTTAAGTTGTATTTTTTCATGGTGTTTATCAAATAATTTTAAAGGAATATGCTGCATTACTAAAAACAGGGGTCTCTGTTTGCATGTGATGTGAAATGCAATTGAATCTCTACAGAATATAATAGAGTGAAATGAGAAGTTGCAGCTGATAAGTGGAAGGAGATAATATCACACCTAATCCCCCCAGGCTTAGCTCAGCAGCATGTGAGCAGTGAGCTACTATTTTTTTACATTTTTGTCTTTTTAAAACTTGTTTGCTACTCCAGTGGGGAGCTGTGTGCCTGGTGCCCAAGCATTAAGTCTCTTGCAAAATATAAAGCCAGCCCTTCCTCCTTAATAAAGCTTATTCTTCCCACCTTTGTTTTAACCTGGAAGAAATGATATACAAACACATAGCAAGGTAAACCATGGAAAAAGCAGGTCTGTATTTTTTTTGTCTACCTTCAATCTCTTCTGATGCCTGCTGGAAGTTGACGTTAACTGGTGTATTTCATATCCCAGACTGACTTATTTGGTAGCCAACTTCTATGGCGAGTTTGAATTTTATTTTCACAGTAGCCCATAGGGCAGGAATTACACTTGACAAGTGAGTGGGAGCAGTGCCACTCAGCTATTACTTTTTAATCTGCTAACCAGGAAAATAAGCCTTTGAAGTGCCTGACTTGTGGGAGGTCATCATTAGTCTGTCAAGGTATTTCTTTATTGCTATCTTCTATAAATGTGTTTGATATGGCAACTCCTAGTTATGTTGTTTTGAACAGACAAGACATACTGTTTATGAAAACAGACTTCTTAAAAGCAAGCTGTGGTGGCGGGTAAAGGAGGAGAGGTTGTTTACAATATTTTAAGCCAAACGGTTCCTTTGGCAGGAGGTTTTCTCTAACAAGTGAGAACAACAAGAATTAGCTTTCTCAGCACTTCAGCAAGCAGAGATTTTTGTCTGTAATGAGAAGAATGAGACTTGTTTGACATAAACTACAAAACAACACAGGAAAGATGAAGAAGGAGGGCAGAAATACATTACTGAAGGTGAGGAGAAACAACTTCACTGTTCTACTGTGAATTCAAGATTCTTGCTTATTATAATGTATAATTACATCTGGCATCCTTCCAGAGGAGGGGTTGAAAGCAGGTGGGTCTTACCAACTGTGCTAAATCCTGTTGAGGAACTGACCACAGCAGCATCCTACCTGAGTTTGTATAATCCAAATGATTCCTGGTTTATTCTTCTATATCAGGTCCTTCTTTATGCAGAAATGCAAATTATCTTTGGACTCCTGAGATTTGAAAACCGATTCGAATTTTTATGTTCCTTCGTTAAGGGTAAAAATAGGCTATCCCAAGATTTGTATCCCCCAAATTATATACTGATCTGAGAAAATGGGAATAGCTTACTTTTGTCATTAAATGAATAACTGTTTTCAACAACCAATACCAATTACACGGTTGTGACTCTTACGAAATTTTATAGTCTTTCTGAATTTTTTAGGAGTTTAGTGATAAATTTACTAGTGCCAGATTCTATTTGCTTGAAGTAGTATATTCATCCAAGTGTCATTAAAAAGCAAATCTTTGATTTGCTCTCTGTATCTAGTATGTGGCTGAGAACAGCAGAGAAATTAGATATGTTGCTATCCTAATTTCCTCTACAGTTCTCCCAAGGAGCAGAGGTTGAACTCAGTGAAGAGAAGACTGGAAGTTTGGCTGAGTATGTCTGAGTAGATATATGTCTTTGGAGCCTCTAGGGCATGGTTGGTTTTTGTTTTTTTTTTAAGAAAAAAAGATGGACAAGGATACTGTAGGACAAAGTGAATATTTATTGATTTCAAGCTCAGCGTGATTGTTGGTGACCAGATATGTCACGTGGAATGAAATTGTAGGGCTCCTACTCTTTTTTTTTTTCCTGTCCTTTTTTTCTGCACACTCTTCTTTGCAAGAAATTGCAAGGCTGGTCTGCACTGCTGGAGACCTGCTCCTTTCCCACCAGTAAATTGCATCATGTAAGCAGTGGTGGCTGTGAACAGATGACTCTGGACCATGGTTTCCTGGCTCTGAGATACTTGGTGCTGTGGGGACAATGATTGATTTTCTTCTGGTCTGGCTCCCAAAGGCTCTTCACACCTTACATATCCTGGTTACATTGACACTGTTCTTCTCTTTCCAAGGTCATCTAACAGCCTCAAAAGTGGAATTTTCACTTTGTCGTTTGGTCTCCCCCACTCTTGTTGGGTGTTTCATGGCAAGGTGATCTGCTTAGTGGATGAGGGAAATGCTGTGGATGTTGTCTGCCTGGATTTTAATTAAGCCTTTGATACGGTTTGCCCACAGCATTTTCCTGGAGAAACTGGCTGCTCGTGGCTTGGCTGGGTGTATTCCTTGCTGGGTGAAAAATTGGATGGCTGGGCCCAGAGAGTGGTGGTGAATGGAGTTCAGTCCAGCTGGTGGCCACACACAAGTGGTGTTCCCCACAGCTCAGTGCTGTTTTAATACTTTTATCAATGATGTGGATGAGGGTATTGAGGGCATTCTCAGTTTGCAGATGACAGAGTTGGGCAGGAGGATAAGAAGGCTCTACAGAGGGGTCTGGACAAGCTGGACCAATTATCCAAGACCAAGTGTATAGGGTTCAATAAGGTGAAGTTCTGGGTCCTGCCCTTGGGTCACAACAACCCCATGCAGTGGAGTGGGCTGGGGGAAGAGCAGCTGGAGAGCTGCCCAGTGAAAAAGGACCTGGGGGTGCTGGTGAACAGCAGCTGAACACGAGCCAACAGTGTGTCCAGGTGGCCAAGAAGGCCAATGACATCCTGGCCTGGATCAGCAATAGTGTGGCCAGCAGGACCAGGCAGTGATTGTCCCCCCTTACTCGGCACTGGTGAGGTCACACCTCAAGTCCCGTGCCCAGTTTTGGGTCCCTCAGTTCAAGACAGACATTGAGGTGCTGGAGTGTGTCCAGAGAAGGGCAATGGAGATGGAGCACACGTCTGATGAGGAGCAGCTGAGGGAGCTGGGGGTGTTCAGCCTGGAGAAAAGGAGGCTCGGAGTGACCTTACTGCTCTCTATAACTACCTGAAAGGAGGTTGTAGCCAGGTGAGAGTCAGTCTCTTCTCCCAAATAGCAAGTGATAGGACAAGAGAAAATGGCTGTGCAAAGAGGTTGCACAAGAGGAGGTTTAGTTTGGATATTAGGAGAAATTCCTTCACTGAAAGGGTTGTCAAGCATTGAAAAAATATCTCCAGGCATTCCACTACTTCCCTGGACAGTCTAAAAGATGTGCAGATGTGGCACTTATGGATGTGGTTTAGGGGTGGACTTGGCAGTGCCGAGCTAACATGGACTAGATGATCTTAAAGGTCCTTTCCAATCTAAAAGATTCTATGATTCTAAGTCTTATCTGTGCAGCATTCCTTCTGTTTGGACACAACTGTGTGCTGCTTATTAATATTTCATCAGTATTGCATGTGCATGCTGCTAAGAGTGGTGCTTATCTATGTACAAAATGGCTATTTATAACTGATCCTGTAAGTACCTATGAGTTTCCAGAATTTTATTACAGAAATGATCATTTTTGCCCAGTTCCACTCCAGTGCTGGAGGCTCCACCTGCTTATGCTTATTTTATCTCCATGTCAGCCCATGATTTTTTGATTATATAATGAGAATACCTAAGAAAATCAAGATGTTTAAGGATCTTAAAGCAACTAAATTCTTACAAGAGTTTAAGAAGAATTATTTGGAACTCTTTATTCCCTTTATTTCCTGATGGCAATGATATTGTCTTCAGTAGAGATGCCTGGTGGAAGTAAAAATGTGTGTTAAAGCCAAAGGGATTTGTATTTCACTGCATTTTACCTACAGTCTTTGGTTTAGACCCTGGTCTGTTATGAGGCCATAAAACATGGTTAATTGTGATTGTAATAAGAGATGCAAAACAAGGTTAGGTCTGCTAAGTAAAAAGTGTGAATTATATTGAACAAAAGGTTTATGAGGTTACTGATAGTTACATCAGGCAAGGAGAAAACCGTGCATGTCTTGTGTAACCATGTGGGTATATATAAAAAAAAGTTATGAGGTTATATAATCTGACCTTTAATTTTGTCTATATGATAAAAGATATACTAAAATCAGCCAGAGGAAAATTACCCAAGTATTTTTCTACAAGAGAGTTCTTACAACTTTAGGTCTACAGCATGAGTTTGGAAAACAGGGTATTTTTCTGGTTTGTGTTTTTTTCCCCTCAGCACTGGTATGAACTTTAATTAAACCAGGTACCCATATGTTTACATAGAAAGACAAAGGGTCTGTTTATTTCAGCAGCTGCTTAACAAGCCACCAGCACAATCAATTAGATTAATCCCAGGAAATAAAACTTGAAATAAAGATGATATCTGAAATCATTTTTATTCATGGTTAGAGACCATGCAGATTCTTTTGACAAGTTGAAAAATCTTATGGGTGATGTTGAAAACTTCAATGTACAAGTGCTAATTCAATTTGAGGACAAAAAAACCCTGTCTTGATAGAATGGTTTCTGTAGAGATATTACTAGAATAGCAAACCCCCAAGCAATACAAAGGCAGCCTGAGTATTGTATGCTCATTACCTGAATTTTCAAACACTTAACAACTGTGAGAAGTATGAATATGCAAAGCTTCCAGACTCTGACCAACATTTTTCTTATTCATTCCTGTTCCTGGAATGAAAAGCCAGTGGTTTATGTCATTGCATATATATATATAACTGCTATTAACTCAATTTAAAATTGCTTATGATATAAGGTCACAGGTCTCTAACTCAGCAGAGCATTTAAGTAAATCAGCCTCTTCAGCAGCTGCAGCACCTAAAATGTATGTGAGTGCTCTGTTACACTGGGGCTAAAATTTCAGCTCTGGTATCCTCACAGCTTTTATGCAGAGGAGATAAAAGTTGGACTTTGTGTAGACAGCACAATATTAAGAATTTATTAAATCACAACTGTGGAGATTAAAATATTAAAATGGGAATGAATTCTTGCCTTTAATAGCAAGGATCATAAACAGTCATCCTCATCTCTAGTAGAAAAGACGTATAAAAGAGACTTACAGTGAATGTCTTATATGAGGGAATGGTTTGAATAAGAATTGCTATCCCATGTGCAAGACCCCTTGACCTCTGTGAGGCTTTCAGGGACTTACTGCCAGGTGGATTCAGAAGGCTGCCAAGGCAGTGTTAATTTGCCTAATTTTAAGTTCTGGGCCAGATCCTGCAAGCTCTTGTTTGCATATATAGTCCATTATGCCTGAGTATTTTGTGGCAGCATTTTATGACATACCAGCCCTGATGTTTTAAATAGTGATGAGAAATACCACAAAGTGCACATAACAATTACACTGGCATTGTTGCCTGACCCTTAGCTTTTGTATTTTCTCACATGAGCCATGCCACCCAATACTGATAGATAAACCACCCCCCCCGAGATATCTGTGCAAGACTTGGGATCTTGTGCTTACTGATGAATGCTCAAAGCTTTGACATCTAAACTTGCAACAGACAGTAAAAACTACACAAGTCTGGGTTTTTTTTTTTTGAAGCTAAGATTGTGTTGTATAAATAAAGGACATGAGCCTCTGCAGGTTAAGGCTAACAGGTCAATAACAACTCTGTTTATATTACATTGTCTCTAATATAAGAAAAACATGTTTTAAAAACAAAGCTACACTGTATATAACACTGAATGCCACAACAACAAAAAAGCAGTTACTGTGCAATGAATTCTTTTCCCTTTTACAAGCCAAGTTTTTATTCTGCGCAGGCATCAAATTATTTATTCTGAGTGTTTTCTTCCAAGATACTTGTAGTCTTTCTCCTCCTCGCTAATTCTTGCTGGTGCTGTTTGCTAGAGACTTCTCAGCTGCTTGAACCCCTTGATCATAGGATCATTTAGGTTGGAAAAGACCTCTAGAACTATTGAGTCCAACCATTAACCCAGCACTGCCAAGTCCACCACTAAACCATGTCCCCAAGTACCACAGTTACACATCTTTTAAATATCTCCAGGGATGGTGACTCTATCACTTCCATGGACAGCCTGTTTCAATGCTTGACAATGCTTTTGGTGAAGAAATGTTTCCTAATATCCAATCTAAACCTCCCCTGACACAACCTGAGGCAATTTCTGGTCCTTTTGCTTGTTACTTGGGAGAAGAGACCAACCCCCACCTCACTACAACCTTATCTCAGGTAGTTGTAGAGGGTGGCAAGTGGATAAATATTCTAGGTTATGACAAAAGTGTCGAGTCTCCAAGCAAATATAGCTGGGAACACCTATATTTGCTCCTGGCTCCCAAACTCCTAGTGCTATGGATGCTCACACCGACAGGAGCTGTTGGAGCATGTATTTCTACCTTCCCTTCAGTCTGAATGCTCCTGTTATCTTCCCGTGGAAATCAAGTGTCCAGTCAAGCACCAGTGGGTCACTCTTCAATATGGAGATAGGTGGTGATGTCCCCTGGAAAATGCTTCATGGTCCTTAGTGTATGCTAAATTACAGGGGAGTAGTGAAGAGGGAATGTCATTGCAGTCTGGGAATGTGGCTGGGATTTGAAATGAGACTTGCTAAAAGCACAGCTGCTTGCTTGTTCATCAGCACCTCCACAGCGAATTTTCTCAATAGACAAATTTTCTACTCATATTTTTCATGTCTCTGTTACTTTAATCTAGAATGTGAAAATCGGTTCAAGTTTCTGCTTAAATATTGTCAAAAAAATGTGTCAATCTACTTGCCTACTGTAAATATATAAAATATATGTTCTAGCTGACACATGTATTATATACATTTTACTGAGCTCAAGAAATTTGTTTATGATAAAAGAAATCCGATGGTCTTTAGAGCACTAAATCATTTGTAAAATAAGTGTCTTGTGAATGAAGAGATAAGCACAGGGAAGGAATGGTGTCACTTTTACATGCCCAATGTCCAGAGCATGACTCAGTCTTAACTATGGAGGGCACTGCCAGCTGTGGACTGGGGTTTAAGGTTTTAGCTGCTGTGTGGCTCCCTAGCTAGGAATTGACAAGTAAATTCAATAATAATCAATATGCTGCTGCTTCCTGGACTTGTACACATTTCCTAATAATCAACTCAAATTTGGCCATTACTGTTAAAGATGGTCAGAAAAGAAGGGGTTTGTGAGAATAAATGAAGCGTGCCACTGCATTAGGCTGTGCTATGTCTGACTTGTGCAAAATGCTGTTACTTGATGTTAACTCTGAAGCTTTCCTTTTGCATAAGAAGGCTGGCTCTGTATTTTGGAATGCTGAATAGAAAATTAAAAATGCAGGCCAGTCTTTGGGAACATTTTACTTACTGTTTTAATAAACTTTTGTTTATGCCTAGAGGTGCCATTAAATTACCAGCCAGACATTAATATACAGTACACAAGGGATCTTGTATATAAGCAATGATTATTACTGCGTGACTCAGAGGAAGCTTGCTACACACCCAGATAGCTGCTGGACGGGGGGTTAAAAGTGGATAAACATCTCTGGAACAAAAAAGTGAATATTTTTGGATAAAGAGTAGTGGTACTTAGGTAGTGAATGTGTCAGCTGGTCAGTCATGTTCAGAAGAAAGCTATTCTTCCAGAGCAGCAGCATGACTCAAGGAGACAGTGGTCTGTCATGGCAGAAACACCTCTGCTTTCTTTCAAAAAATAATCAAGGCAAGCACACAGTGTGGATGACCCTGGAGCTAAAGGTACTAAGTGTTTCCAAGCCAAGTATTGTTCTGGACCCTCTTAAACACAGAGTCTTTTTACACCACTGAAGCATCTGCTTCAGCTGCTGACTCTGAGAGTGCAAGCATGCTGGAAATGGTTAATTCCAAACAAGTTAATTCCAATTGCTTTCTATGCTACTGTGTCCACAGTGGGAACAGCACCTTAGGAAGCAAAGACTGCAAGAACAAGCTGAAGTTAAATGTGGGCCACGGGCGCTACACTGGAAAACCATCTGAGTAACAGGTTGGAGAGAGAAAATCAGAAAGGTGTGTTTTGCTGCAGGTCTTGTGATTGCATGTTTCCACAGACAGGTATAACTTCAAATGCAGGATTGCAGGAGTGTTGTAAGTTCATCTAGAAGGAAGAAATTCAAAATCCCTCCAGCTCCTGAAAAAATGTATGCCAATTAATTCTGAATTGGGATTTTCCTTTACATTTGATCTACTTAAGAATGCACCACAAGGAAAGCTCCCTATGAGGAAAGCTTAGAAATGCTCTCAGGGAAAAGACACCATCGTAACTCTCCCACTTCCTAAAGGGATCAGGGTAGAACTCTGCTTAATGCACATCCTCTAAAGGAAATATAGGGCCCTACCTAATACAGCCTCTTTAGGTTCTGCTGAAAAAAAATGCAACCAGATGCTCCCTCCCCATCTCTGCTCTGTTTCTAACTTCCCTACTGTGCTGGCTGACTGACTTGTACCTACAAAAAAGGAAAAATAGTTCCTTCTCTCATTTACTACAGTTCAAGGCTGTGGCATTAAAGGTGCTTACATGGAATGAAATGGAGGAGATTGGATGAGACCTTTGTAATGAACAATGCAAAATTGCCCTAAGATGACCTTGTGTGGTATAAGCTGGATAGATGGCAGGCAGGGAACAGTGCTGCTTGGAAATCTTGGAAACCTTGTTATGTTGTAGGAATATTTCAATTTCACAAAAGCATAACTCTTTGCTTTCCTCGGGAATAGGAAAGAGAAGGCAGAGTGTCCCAGGAGTGGATCTCTTCAGCCATGTCCTGGGAAAGGTGTGGGGCAGATGCTGAACATGAGAGATCCGTGACAGGATTTAGCAACTGTGTTGGCTGTGCCAGAAAAGCAGGTGGTGGGTGTTTGAGCAGTGGATGTGACAGAGGTGCAAAGGTTTTGCCTCCTGGTTGGTGAGGCAGCAGTGAGGGGAATGAATTCACAGTGGAAGGAGAGCAGCATGACAGTAGGCTTGGGTACAAAAGGCTTCCCCTTCAGGCTGTGTCCCTCATGGTGCTGTTTATGTACCCTTGGAATAGTATGTACCCCAAAACTCCTACCTCAGCATCACTTTAATTCTCTACTTCCAAGGCATCTCTTGCTCTTAGTTTAAATAACCAGTTTGGGCTGGACACTTCTGGAATAACAATTGCATCCAAAACTTTCATGAGATACTGCTGACTTCATGATCTGTATCTGCTTACTCCCAAAAAACTGAGGCAGTCATGTTTTCCTTCTATTTGATGGTTGGAGGGGCTGTATTTATTTCTGTAGTTTTGTTTCTCATTTATGTCATTATTTGCCAGCAAAACACAATTGTGTCCTTTGTTTTAGTTCAGCTTTATTCCCTTGTCCTCATATGATACTGTTTTAGGCACAAAGCGTCCCAGTTTTTTTAATACTTCATCACTTATTAATGCCACATATTGTGGGATGAAGAATTGTCAGCAACCTCATTTATTTATGTATTGACAGATATAATATCTGATTTGTTATTAGACAGCTTTTAAAGGATTTATTTCTCTCTGGTTATATTTTTTCTAATTATTCAGTGTATTTCCCAATAGCTTATCTCCCTTCCTGCCTTCATTATTTTTTTCTTTTGCATCTGCTTTCACATTTGATGTTTTTTCACTTAAATGTAGACCTGATCAACACCAGACATATCAGACCCCATCTATTAATGTGCCTTCATACCTCTCTAGGAGAGGACTTGTGATGATGTCAGCAGGAGATGGAGGAGGAGTTTGACTCAGTTCTGCCAGGGGGCATCTCCTGACAGATTTGGCTTGGTGCTCCCTATTCCTGCTGAATCACCAATGGTTTTAATCACTGCAGCTGGTACTAATGAGAGCTACATTAAAGTGAGGTCCATTATGTGTATATGCACTAGAGTTACTTGACTGTAGTGCAAATGTACCTGGGTTTATACTTGCACAGTATGTGGTGCAAAGAAGCCTTGCAATTTGATCAAGATCTCTGAATTCTGCCCTGGTATAAGCAATTTGAGAAAAAAAAAGAACTGTCAGAGGGCCTAGTGCCACATGGATGGGTGGGAACATGCAGCTTTCTCTCAGGAGTGACATATGCAGCACATGGAAGTACTTATGTTCCTGCAGAGGCACTTCCTAATCCATTTTAAATCAAAAGGCCAAATAAGCTGGGATCAAATAACTAGATTTGAAAATGCTATGGAACTTACTTTAACGCAGGCAAATGATGGCATTGTCAAGTTACACAACTGTAAGATCCCCTATTTCCCTGAATTTTTGGAAAGGTCTGGTTGACTGAGGGAAGAGCAGGCAAAACCTTCCCTTGTAAGTCAATGCCCCAGTATGTGTAATATGAGTGCTGGTTTCCCCCCTGCAGGAGAAATCGTGGTGGCTGGGGAGGACTGAGGGGTCAGGCTGTAAGGAGTGAACAAGGTTTGACGTCCAAAACAGTCCCCAGAAGTCCATGTGCCAAGCTAAGCACAAAGGTGTGTCTACACTTGTATCTTTCTATTGCACATCACGCTGATCCTGAGACTGTTGTCTCCCAAACCACCAAACTGGTCAGAGCTGTGTCTGTGGAATGCACTTTGCTTTTTTCCAGACTAATGGAGAGCTGGGCCCTGGCCTGTAGCAAAGACAGCACACATGCAAAGATGCAAGAGGTAGGAAGCAACAGGTGCCACAGCATGATGAAGTCAGACTCACATTTCTCAGAAAGCCTGAAGTCTTCTCCCCTCAGGGAAGCTGCTGAATTTGCCCTGTTTCTTTGCACCTTTAAACTCTTTGGTAATACTAAAATCAAATGGGACAGACACAAGAGAAATCAGGCTCTACCTTCTGTCCAGCTAAGAGAATACAAGGTTTGGAGCATGGGCTGTCTTTCCTCTTGGACAAGCCCTGCTAACCCTTCTTCTAGCAGATAAAGCTTAAGCTCCTAAAAGGCAGCTTTCAGCAACCTTAAGACAAACCTTCTAGCAACTGGTTTCTGTGATGTCTGTTCCTTCCAGACTTGAGCTTTGTGACAGGTACCACAGCTGGGATGACTGCTCTCCTCGTTCTGCTTTCTGTGATTTGCATGCTCTCCCCATTATAAGGGGTTAATTACTCCAAAACCCTTGTAAAAAGCATGTCTCTGCAGACGTGTACACACACACCCAGGAACAAATCTGCTGTTTCTCCCCTGTAAAAATACAGCAGAAGTTTTTATCCTGAAACTGCTCATGTTGTATGTTCATGTTTTGGTATGAGTATTATAATATTAGAAAGTTATTTTTGTAAGCATAAGGAGAAAAAGTTACAAAAGTATCCCGTGTTTTCTCTGAAGTCTCTCATTTAACAGGTTAAATCCAGTTGTTCACTGGAAAATTATCCAGAGAAGATATTTCCTCTTTTTGCTTTCATTTTTCAGGTGTAAATATGTGCAGTTTGTCGTGTTTGTTTTTTTTTTAAATTGACTTATATTTTTGAATTGCAGTTAAAGAAGTCCATAATTTGTATCAGTGAAGAAGTGATGAATTTGTATCAGGTGTACAGCTTGATTATGTCAACTTTTTTTTTTTAATGCAACCTTCTCATTACATTATAGCCTTGCTGTCTACCAGGAAACTGTTTCTGTGAAAAAGTGTGAAACATGAACATTTCTCTGAATCTGTATGTTCTCTTGGCAGTCTATAGGGAAAAGGCAAGAGACTATCATGGATGGAGGATCAGTAAGCCAGGTTCTGTTTCTGTGTAAGAACAAGCAGGTTTTAGGAAAAGGATCAGCAAAGCCCCCATTTGTTGTCTTCTCAATTTTCTTCCTAATGCCTGAGATTATGGAATGAAAATTTCACACTAGTCTATTAAGTAAAAGAAAAATAGCTGATTTGTTGAATATCTACAAGTATAAGAGGACCTCTTATTACAAGTTAAAAAAAAAAAAGGCGCATTATGTATTTAAAGTCTCTGGGAAAAAAAAAATCATACCATTATAGAGATAAAACCAAATATTCACAAAACCTTTTAACATCTCTTAGCTTCTATTTAGAAGAGCATACCTATATGTGTGTTTAAGTCCCATTAAGTGCTGCTCTAAATTGAACACGTACATAATTCCTACTACTGCATTATGCTAATGGTAGTAAGTCCTGCAGCTGGCAATACCTAAGTGCTCAGAGGCATTCAATAATATCCAGTAGCAACAACCAAGAGATCCCTTGCAAATGCCTAAAGCAGTATAAGCATCTAGACTTGTGAACTCTTCTTCCATAAGGAAATCCAGCTAATGGGATCAGTATAGCAATCTCTTCAAGCACCTCAGAAAATCTGAGATCATGCCACTAAGTGCTTGTGAGAAATATAAATGTGTCGTAAACCGTCTCCCATATATTTCCACTTTTTCTCCTCAACCTTCCTATTTATAATTAACACCTCTCTTTATCTTGTTCGTTCTGAATATCTTTGTTCTTTTCAAGTTAAATTATTTAATACTATCTCTTCCTCTCATTTAAGCTTGCCTTATCTCACGATCCTCTCTCCTTTATATTAAAATCTCTCCTGTCTAAATGCATAATCAGATGACATTTGCTACTAGGGAGCTTAAAAATCCTAGCACATTCCTTAAAATAACTGTGCAGTTCTTAGGCAGCCAGGTACACTGTGCAGGTAAGAGGGTGGGTACACAAAAGGGCCCCACACGGCACAAAGGGGAGCTGACCTCTCAGCATCAGCCACAAACCATACCAGGCTGATTGTCAATCCCAGAAATGTCCAGTACACTTCTGTATCTTTGCAGAAATGAAACCCAGTCACTGCTCACATGAACAGTGCTGTTGGTTTCAACAGATTACCTGTGAGCAGTGGAGATTTGGTGTCACGCAGCTACGTGTGTCACGAAGCTTTTGTGTTATGCACAAGGAAGCACTGGGGCCTTTAGAGGCAGGAAAACATCTGGAAGCCCCGAGGTATGTTTGCAGTTGAACAAGAATGGAAATGTGGTCATGTGAAATCAGAGGGAAGCTAAATTCTCATTCCCATACTATGTCTAAGCCACAGCTAAATACACCCCAAAATGTTTCTGTACAATTTAATGGAGAATACAAATCCACACGTGCCAGACCATTCCAGGACCTGATTGAGTCCCAGTGGTTAATCAGGGTATGTATATTACCTGTATGGGAACATGAAAGGTTGCAGGATACAGCTTTGGATGACTGACACTGAATTGTCCCTCTCTAATACTGACCAAACGCCTCAATGTGGATGATAAATTCCCTAAGAGCAACAGTCATGCAGTCTTGCAGACAGATTTAGGATGCATAAGAGTCCTGCCAATTATACAATTTACTTGTAGTATTTTCTTCCTGCTCCACTCTGGTAGGAGAGGGCAGGGCTTTCACAATGCTTTCCTGTTTAAAAGCAGGAAAGTTTAATCTATTTAATCTCAGAGACCTCTACGCTTACCACGATAATAGCAGAACAGCTTTTAAACAAAACAGCTAAAATATCTTTGTACAAGTCTTTTGATACACAGCTTAGAATATCTGCATATGATTCTAAAGATTACAAAAGAGAACCTCATGAAACTGTGTATTTTGTAACTCAATTGGCAAAAGATGTTTACTGCAAACTTCAGATCTTCTGGAAACAGATTTATAGGCAAAACATCCACCCAAAGCAATAGAGCCTTATTAAAGGTTATCTTTTTATTTTGAATATAGACAAATTTAAACTTTATATCAGATTACTTTTTTTTTTGGTGGGTTTTTGATAATTTGCTTTTTAAAAAATATTTCTTAACTGTTCTAAATCTAATACACATTGTGGTATCTCATCCTTCTTTCGAGGAAGAGAGACAGGCTTGGAACTGTGCACAAGATCCACCCCCACTTTGGAGGGGAAATCAAGAAGCATCTTCCAGAGCCTAGGACTGAACCTGAGGTTTCTAATTTTTGACATGAGCAAGTATCTGAAACTTATTGGCAAAATAAACCTAGAATTAATCTGAAGAGTGGCCAAGATGAGAAATTCGTAACTAGTATCCACCTGCAAAGAGTGAGGGGCAGGATTAGTACCATGTAAATATTATGAGGCAAATCAGGGTGAGATTGCTCTCTTTGCTGCACAATTGCATTCTATTGCCAGGCTGAGCATCCTCCATACCTGCTCCTTCTTTGCATCTGTCTGCAGCTTCTACAGAAACTGACATTCCAGGAACTTCATTCACTATGAAATTTGTCTGCATCTAACTTCTGAGTGCTTAAAATTTGACCTCAACAGATTATTTATTACGATGTTTTTCCTGAATTGTGCTGAAGTTGATTGTGCCTTCTAGCCCTGCTGGTGCAGAGTGAGGCCTCTGCATCTCGTAATGCATCAGCCTGGCTGGAACCATCAGGAAAAGGGTGGAAAGCCTTCTTCCCATCTTTTTTAGGAGCCCCAGGGCTCCGTACAAATTCACCAAAAGACTGGCTGGGAAACACTGGACATCTCCCTGGTTCTCTGCTGTGTTCAGATCAGGGGGCCTATGGTCTTGCTAGTGTGTGTTTTCAGACCCATATAGGAAAAGATGTAAGTCTCTGATCTAAGATTGGGGTGAATGTCCTAGAACTAGGGACACCTCACCTGTGAGTGAGCATCCACACAGAGATCTCATATAATTTATATGATAAACATTAACTTCACATCTTCATCATGATTTATGTTTCCCGCGCAGTAATCAAATCCCCCAAGTAATGAAATCCTACCCTCGTTATAATCACAGCCTACTTTAGCTGAACACCCATTATGCATTTCTTTTCCCCCAAAACAGTCAACCCCCAGTGGCTGCACAGGCAAATGCAGTGAGTTTTTGCAATCTAGCTCTTCTGTCTGAGAAGGGAGCAAGGACTGTCCGATCTCGTTCCCATACAGGCCATTCACTTAAGAGATCATCTCCGTGATCCTTGTGGGTTCCCTGCAACTCAGAATATTCTGTGATTCTGATTCCGGCCAACACGTACTCCAGTAAACTTTAGTAAAATGTATAACCATTTTAAACCACACATTTTGGATCCACTGGCGGGTGCGAGAAGGCATGTTCCCTCCACATACAAAAAATTCAGCTGCGATGTATCCATGTTTACACGGGTCAGCCTCACAGAAATACGCTCCTCTTGGAGATTGCAGCGGAGCTTTGAGCTGTAAACATTTATTTCCTCGGTAGCAGAGAGCACAAAGCCTGTGGCACGGCTATTATTGAAGCCTGAATACATCCAAATATATCCACAGGGGCTGCGCGGTGTAACTTTCCTAAATGTTTGGGAGTCACGCAGCAGAGCTGCCCTGTGTGTGAGACCTGCGGGACGAGGCAGCCGCCGGTGGGAGCAGCAGGATGACAGAGCGTCACCTATGTAATTTCCTTGCTAATGCCTTTGGAGCGCGGGGCTCGTGGCCGGCCAGGGCTGGGCTAATGGATCCATCGGGGAAGCGCGACAAGACAGGAATGGGGAATGGAAAGCGCAGCTCGAGCACCGGGATGAGGTTTTACCATACTCTGTTTTAGTGGAAACGTATTAAGCATCGAGATAAACCAGGGAACCCTCCGCGGCTGGGAAGGTGTCGCGGCGGGCGCTCCCGCACAGCGGCGAGGGACACGCCGCGGGCGGTGCTGTCGGCATGTCGCGATAGGGGTTTCTCCTGCGGGCCGCACAGGTGCCTCTGGGTCTGCCCAGAACGGACAGGGAGGCGCCTCCTGAGCTCCCGTGAACTCCCGGGCGACCACGATCCACGTGTCCCTCTCCGCCCTGGGCGGGCGGCGTGTCCGCACACGGGTGACAGGCGCGTGACAGGCAGCGCTGCCCCGTGCCCGGCGCTCCTGGCTCCCGCGGCACGGGCTGCGGGTGCCCAGCACTAACAGCCCCGG
>WEIV01009797.1:1146-37354 GCA_013390005.1 Calyptomena viridis
GGTAAGGCCGTGGATGTTGTTTATTTGGACTTTACAAAGGCCTTCGATACTGTTTCCCACAGTATACTGTTGGAAAAGTTGGTAGCACATGGCTTGGACAGGAGCACTCTTTGCTGGGTCAGGAATTGGCTGGATGGTTGGGCCCAGAGAGTGATGGTGAATGGTGCTGCAGCCAGTCACCAGTGGTGTCCCCCAGGGGTCTGTGCTGGGACCAGTCTTGTTTAATATTTTTATTGATGATATGGATGAGGGCATTGAATCTTTTATCAGTAAATTTGCAGATGACACGAAGGTGGGAGCTTGTGTTGATCTGTTGGAAGGGAGGAAGGCTCTGCAGAGAGATCTGGGTTGGGCAGAGTCTAATAGTACTTGGTGCCCTCATCTAGTTATGGAGTTGGGGTATGGGTTGGACTTGATGATCTCGGAGGTCCCTTCCAACCCGGTTATTCTGTGAATCACTGTTCAGCTAATTAGAGAATTTAGTGAATGTTGGTGTTACTTTCCTTTGTTATCATATCTTAATCCTTTAAATCTTTACACTCAAAAAAGGAGTCAACATCTTGTTCATTTTGGCACTAGTGTTTGCTGGTGACACTGATAGAAAATGTCAAAGCTGTGAAAGAGAACAAGTCAATGAGTGATACAGGAAAAAAAAATTGACCAATAAAATGAATCACTTAGACTTCTACTGGATTCCTTTGAGGGGTTTCCAACATTGGTTCCTTACTGATATGCCTGACTTGTACAAATGCATTACTCCTTTTATTTAGGGCTGTGGTAATGTGTTACATATTTGGAAGGCTGTTGTGCGTGAGCGATTTGTGAATGCAGTGCTGATAAGGTTAAGCTCTATCTGAGAGTGCATTGAAAGGGCATTGGGAAAATATCCGTCCACAACCTGGTTTTGCTGTAGGATTTGTATTGTGATACCAAAAGCTAGTCTCTAGCCTCCAAAAACTGCAGTAGATTGGAAAGCGTTGGAGATGAAGCTTTTAATTTGTAAACAGTTGAATCTCCTTTTACTTTTCCCAGCCTTATCACCCACATTGCTCTGATTTGTA
The DNA here is from genome assembly GCA_013390005.1 of Calyptomena viridis. Lineage (NCBI taxonomy): Eukaryota > Metazoa > Chordata > Aves > Passeriformes > Eurylaimidae > Calyptomena > Calyptomena viridis. Next base: position 2,208 of record WEIV01009797.1, read on the forward strand.
AAATTGCTTTGACATTTGGTACTTGATTATCCTTTGGATTCATTTCAAAATTTTTTGTTTTTCAGACCTGGATAGGTTAGGGAAAAGTACTTGAGAACTAGTAAAAGGCTTTAGTGCTTCTAAGAGTCATCTTTGAAACAGTGTAATTGCCTCTGTTCTAATGAGATGTAATATGGTGGGTAAAGCATATGTATCAAAGGAGGTACATTTGCCCGAGTCCATGTCCTTTTGAAATTGGCTCCTGCTGCATCTTACTTGCTCCTTTTAGTGCTCCTTCAAGAACAAGGAGTGAGAATTACAGCTGAGTTTGATGTTAGAGCTTGGAGGTGTCGACATAGGAAGCATAGAATAGTAGAATGGTTTGGGTTGAAGGGACTTGAAGGGACATCTTGTCCCACCCCTCTGCCATGGGCACCGGTACCTTCCACCAGACTGGGCTGCTCCAAGCCCCATCCAACCTGGCCTTGGACACTTCCAAGGATGGGGCATCCACAGCTTCTCTAAGCAGCCTGTGCCAGGGCCTCATCACTCTCACGGGGAACAATTTTTTGTTAATATTTAATTTAAAGCCACCCTCTTTTTGGTTTGAAGCCATTATCCCTTGTCCTATCACTTCATTCCCTTGTCCCAAGTCCCTCTCCAGCTCTCTTGTAGCCCCTAGAGGTACTGCAAGGTGCTGTAAGGTCTCCCCAGAGCCTTTTCTCCTCTAGTCTGAACAACCCCAACTCTCTCAGCCTGTGTCCATAGGAGAGAAGGAAGATACCTGAGCCCAGACTGAAAACCTGTGGAATGTCACTGGACTCTTCTCACTGGCTTGAAGAGCCTTTGTGCTGGGCCTAGACAGTAACCTCTGGTCAGGGAGGTGTTTCAAAACTGACCTAAGAAATTGTGTGTGTACTTGCTAACGTGCTTTTAATGTTCTAGTAAGGTTCTGAAAGCTTAGAAAAATGAAAAGACTGCATTAATTATAAATGTACTGCTGATGCACAAGTAAAATCTGTGCTGAAAGTAACATATGGAAATGAAATCTCCTGTTCTTGGCAGGATCTGTACTCCCCTAGTCTAGGCAAAAAGGGGTTGTCAGGGACTTTCTGGTGAGTGTTTAGGTTGAGTTAGAGCGACTTTGTCATTGTCAGGGGGTCATTAAATAACTGGTGGTGCTAAAGGGTGAATATATAATCAAATAAACTTTGCCATGCATCTTCCCAGACTTGGCCTCTCTTTATACCTGTGTTAGGAGATTTTCAACCCCAGGAAGCTGTCAAGTCCTACAAGATGTGATGTTTGTCTTCTCTGGGAATTAGCTTCAGCTGTAGTCTGTAATGTTTCCCCATGGTATCTGACTGTCCACTGTGATGCCTGTCCCCTTTGACAGGAACACCACAAGAACATGTTATATTTAATAGTGTTAGGAGAGAAGCAGTAGCATGGAGCCTACAATTTAAGAGATCATAGGTACTGTATAAAAATTTATTTACAATTTATTTATAAAATAGAAGTTCCAAGTTGTTCTCAATGTGTCTGGTTATTCAGGGGAGATGAGCTTGAAAGGTCCTTACCTTTTTTTTTTAATTGTTTTATTTATCATTAATCATATTGCTACAAAGGTACCTATTCAGACAGTGTTCCTTTACTTGAACTCTGTCTATGGGCATAGAAGGGAGAAAGACATTGATGCAAAAGTTAATGTTTTTCCAGTGAAAGACTGTGCTGGAGTGCCTTTTGCTGTGAATACAGCCTGTGGTTTTGATGGATACTCTCAGCTGTATGATGGAGGGGGTTGGTGAGAGCATAAGAGAGTAGATTATAAAACTGGAGCAGGCTGGGATGTAGTCTCCAACTGCAAAAACATGTTGTCTGCTTCTTTTATGTTAGAACAGCACATTAGGGAATAAAAAATGCATGAGCAGTGAGAACTTTTTAATTGGAAAAATAAATAAATTAAAGTAACATCCTCCAAAAACGGGAATCTAAGACCTCCGAGTTCTTATAAATAAAAGATTCTGGCTGCCAACCTGAGGTTTTCAACTGATCTAAACAGAGTTTTGTGACTTTAATTAAAGTGTAATAAATTTAAAGAAGGTTAGGGGATGTATTTTAAAGAGAGATTCACTGCTTTAGTTGCTGTAAAACACTTTCTCTTCAGAGAGATGATGGCATGGTAGCAGTGTTGTGCAGCCAGGTAATTTACTCTCACCATTTGAATATGATTTTGTGACCCAGATTGCTTCTCTGCTCTTTAAGCTGTAGCAGATGATGTCAGAGAAATGGTTACTTGGGTACAGTGCTATAATTGTACTTTACAGGTGCATCCAACTTCAGATCTGTGGTATCATGGATTGGAAGTTAATTTTCACCTACCTATAGTCCCTTTTGTTGCACAGGAAGGCTGTAAACTTCTTAGCTAAAGAGAAATGATCTTAAATCAAGACTGGCAAGCATCAAATGATGTAGTAATTTCCACAAGTGTGTAATCAGCTGTATTATCAAATTCTCAAATATTTGTAGGAAGGTCCAATATACATGTAGACATTTATTTAATGTTAAAAGGAATAAACCCTTAGGTTGGTGTGGTTTGTTACAAGAGCAGTCTCTGAAAATTTAGCCTGCAGATTTTGAAATGTATATGGATATTTTTCTATGATTTTTTTAGGGGAAATCTCCTGTTCTTTGGCTCTATTTTCTTTTTATTTGTTGGAGTGCTGATGGTGGTCATGTGGGCAGGGGTGATCGTAGTAATTTGAGAATCAACCAGATAGAGTTTTGAGCTTTTCTTTTCACATTGTAAGAACAATTACCTTGCTCCAGCCAGGCAGATTACAGAGATCCAAGACATTAATGAACTCTTCCATTTGAAGTGGTTAGCTGAACTCTGGAGTTTAGAACTACAAGTCACGTAGGAGAATACTGCAGCTGAATTGAAAAATAGTAGTATAATTCTAGTTAAATACGTGTGTAAAAACTTTGGACCTTTGCTGAAGAGCAGGTGAGAACCCCTCTGAACTGTTCAACAGCTGACTTGAGCTCTGAGTGTCCGTATAGCAAATAGTACAGAATCTTTGCAAATGATCCGAAACCTCCTGGGTATGGTGGGGCATGAGAGGGCGATTAAGCAAACAGGACTGAGACTGTTAAAGGCTGTAAAATCAGCCCAGAGTTCTGTGAAGCAGCTTAGTATTTGAGGTGTCTTTCTTTGGCAATTATTCCCAAAAGATAATTCTCTTTAGAAATCCAGTGTTGCCAGAATCCTCAAGCTGGCTGCAGGGGGGTGGAGACTGCTTCACTGCATTTATTGCTACCCAAAACCTGACAGTTCTTATCGTTGCAATGATTTGGTGACAGAGAAAACCGTCAGCACTCTTGGGAGCCGTGGTGCAGTCACGTTTGTTCTTTGGGTGTGGGGAGCTGGAGGCATCTGGGAGGTGAAAGGTGTTAAGGCTTGGAAACATCCTGAGCGTGACTGTTGTGGCTCTGGGGTGTCAGGGGTCTCGCTGCAGCAGTGTAGTGTCCTCTGTCACTTCACATGTCGTGCAAAGCCACTTGGCATATTTGCAGATGTTGCTGTGTGGGAGAAAGTCAGGTCTCCGTGGTGTTTGGGTGGTCCTGCAGTATTTCATGGGGTCAGGCAGGCTCAGTGCTGGGTATGGGGACAGAGTTTCTGGTTCTGTGTTTGTGGGCTTGAGCTGCTTTGCAAATGTGTCCTATGAGGAAATGGCAAAGGCAGTGCAGTCTTACGCTTCAGAAGGTGAGGTATTTCTGGGAGTTGAGGAATACTCAAATTCTACACAGAGAAGTCTTTAGCGAGGTGTGGTTGGTGTAGTTTTTTGGTTTTGGTGGTCTGGGGTTTTTTATGGAGAAAAAATCAGATATTGGCCTCTGCTTCCACTTCAGATATTTTAATGATATGACGAAGCATTGCTGCGATTTGTATTACCAAGGTAGTGATACATTGAAGGACAGGAAGGAGGAAGATGGGAGTTTGATCCTTGGCGTAGGAGCAAGGTGACGTGCAATTTCCAGTCCTGTAACTTGTTCTCATATCTGAGACCAGTCAATAAATGCAAGTCAGCAGAAGCTACATTATTTGAACTGCAATTTTAGTGGCATTCTCCTCAGAGTGGCAAGTAACTAGCACTGTGCCAGCTAATGCACCTAGAAGGACTTCCTCAGCCCCAGCTGAATTCTTGTGTGTCATACCAGCTGCTTACCTTAAACTCTGCTGAAGGATGTGCTGTGCAGTATCCCTGGGGGACACCCCTGGCCCCAGTGAAGCCTGCAGTGAGAACTCACATTGACTGCAGCAGAACCATGCTTTCACCTCCCAAGTGTGTCAACTGTTGTGAGAAATGTGCTGTCCCTGTGGAGTGCTTTTCTGCCTTGTCTGCTGGCACTTTCCATCTAAACTTAATTTTAGAACCAGTATAACGGCTTGTTCTGTGTTTACTGGATGTTTCATACACCTCCCCAGTCACGGCCAATTAGTTATTATGGAGAGACTGTAATATTATCATTCCAACTCCCAAGGCTGAACCGAGCAGTTGAAAAATGCCATGGGAAAATGGAGATGTGGGTTGTTCGGTGGAGCTGCAGGAAGAGCTGAGGATCATGGAATAAGTTGTCCCTGTGTGGTGTCACAGAGCCAGTGGCTGATGGGGAGGAGTGGTGGCTCTGGGGACAGCAGAGAGCCATTGCACAGCCTGAGACAACACTAATGGCAGGGCTCTGGCACCAGCCTGGCAGCCAAGGGAAAGCCCGTGATCCTCAGCCTGCAGTTGCCTTCAGTCACTGCAGGAAATTGGCTCTGGAATATGGATGAGGTTATTTTATGATTACATACAAATCATTTAGTGATGACATGAACCCCTTGATGAGATGATCCTGTGACAAGATACCCTGTAAAGCAATGAGCTTCTCAGCAGATGTGTTTTTGGAGGGGGGATGGAAACCTGTTTAATAAGAAGGTGGCTTGTGCCAGCTTGATTTTAAATTTATCTTTTGCAGAAAGGAGTTGGAATTAGAAGCCTCATTCTTCTTGCAGTTGCACCTGTCTTACTGTACTGGGTAAATCAGCTTTGGGGTTGAGAGGAGCGTGAGACAGGAAAGACAAAAGCTGCATACATCTTTTGAAGATGGGCTGTTTGGAAGCTGTAAGCTCACCCTGCCTCAGGTTGTGCTGCCACTGCGAGCTGTGGAGATCCATGTGCTACCTACAGGTCTTAGGACAGGGATTGGCACATTCCAGCAGACAGATGTAACAGAAGCACAGTTTCAGCACTGCCAGTTCCCACTCCACAAATGCCTTGTGACTAACCCCAAAGCACTCTTAGATACTTACTTTTGTTTTATTTTCGCATTGCAGAATGGAGATGACATAATCCATGTAATGATGGTTTTACCTCTTTGTTCTGATAGGATTTTATTTTGGGGTTAATTTGTCTGGAAGCCCTTCAGTACCAGTGCTGCTTTGTGCCATTATTCTAATGCACATTTTTACCCTTTTGCTTTTTGATGTGAGATAGGCTTAACTGTTCACTACTAGTTTCATAGGTATGTTAATACAGTTTTTTATCTCCTGTGTATCTTGCTCTAAGGGCTTCTTGCTTAATTTGTGTGAGAGAAGCTTTTCTTCTTTTTATATCTTGAAAGAATGCATTGAAATAATTTCTTTCTCTTATTTCAAGAATTTGCTTTTAACTGCTCAGGCTTGGTTTAATGATATTTGGCATCTGGCATGTACTCTGGACATTTGGTTCATCTGAGATGGGCTTTTGGTATGATGTTTGGTATGGTAACAAATCAGTTTGCTGTGCTTTCTTGTTAAGAGTTTGGCTTATTCAGTGTTCTGGTTTAGAACCAGAGATTCAAAGCTTGCTGAGGTTAAAGGGTGTTTTTTAGTGACCCTGTGAGTTTTAGTACTGTCCTCATTTATGTGTGTCTGTCTCCTTGACTGCAGTGGCTGTTTGTGTGCATTATATGTTTTGTGCTCTGGGAGTCAGATTGTGATAGTTGGTCACAAGTTGTAAAAACCTGCCAAAATAACTTTGGAGAGTGAGAACTTTGTTTGAAAATAAGTATTTGATTCTACATTGAGATGATTCACATTAATCCGTAGGGGTTGTGCACATTGATTTTTATAAGAAAGGTCTGTATGTGGCATTTACCTCAGCACTTCAGAGGAAGAGTTCTTTTGACCTGGACACCACCTTAAGCTCTGCTGAATATGGTAAAAGTTACCATCTTCACCAAAAGGAGCAACAAGTACATTCCTCTTGTGCTTCTGCTGCCTGTAGATTATGTACAAGTTTTATGGGCAATGCCAGGCCCAGGGACCACATACTATTCAGCTCAAATTCAGTTCAAAATGGATTTTCAGGAACACTGTTCAAAGAAAAAGGTTTCTGATGTGATTTAATGCTGTTGGGCAGCTAAGCACCACGCAGTTGCTGCCCCTACAGTGAGACAGGGAAGAGAGTCAGAAAGATGAAAGTGAGGGAGGGGGAAAAATGAGTTGAGATAAAGATAGTTGCACAGGTAAAGCAAAGAAAAATAAGGAATTAATTCATACCTCCCATCAGCTGCCAGGTGTTTAGCTGTTTCCTGGAAAAACAGGGCTTTGTGTCGCATGGTGGTTGCTTTGGAAGACAAATGCCGTAACTCCAACCGTCCCTATCCCCTTTTTCCTTTCCCCCAGCCTGTATTGCTGAGTCATATGGGCTATTCCTGGGGTCAGTTGGGGTCTGCTGTCTTCACTGTGTCCCCTCCCAGCTTCTTGTGTATGCACTCAGTGGCAGGGCGGTGTGAGGAGCAGAACGGGCACTGCTCAGCAGGAGCTAAAACACGGCTGTGTTACCTACACTGTTTGGGTCACAAATGCAAAATATAGCACCACACCAGCTGCTTTGAAGAAAATTCACTCTGTCCCAGCCAAAAGCAGTGCAGTTGCCAAAGCTGAACAATGCAATAACCATTTGGGTATCAAAGTAGTTGTCTTGACACTAAAAGGTCTGCTCTGGATCTATCACATGTAAGACACAGTTGGCTTCATAGTTTGTCAGAACTCTTTTTTTCCCCCCTAGAGCTCTTGAAAATTCTAAGCAAATGGATAAATTCCTATTTCTCAACCTGTTTGCTGGGGTTTTTGCACTTTCAGAAGTGCTGGTTTTGTTTTCTGAAGATGGGTAAACACTTACAGACAGGCTGTTGGCCTAAGGCTTAGGCACTCTTAAGAACTGTTATTGTCAGGAACCATTTGTGTCCGTTTTGTCCTTTGCAAAGTAAAGTTTGCAATATTGACCTTGTTTGTGGAGGTGTTGAAATCTGCCTCTGGATCTCCAGATAACATACAGGAACAGTACTCTGAGAAAGAAGGATTTCTGCCCTTCATATGGCCACTGTTGTATCATTTAGTGGGTCCAGTCCTCTATTTTGAATCGATAACAATGATTGGTTTTTATTTAGGTGCTCAAGGAATACTGTTAAAATTCATTGATAAGTTTGTAGGAAACTGAAAAGCCTAATGTGCTTTGTAACAAAAGCCCCACACAGGCAGATAATTATCTCTGTGAATTTACCCTTATTCAATTTGTGAGGAGAATAAATACCCAAACCTGACAATGAAATGTGCTCTTCTAACCATCTTGCATTTGTTTAATTTCCTCCTGTGTGTTAAAGGGTCTTTAAATTTAAACTTGAATTTCTCTTGACTTATAAAAAAGAGATTTTTTTTAATAGCGTTTTATTTAGATACATGTTTTTGTTAGATTTAGGTTTGTAGTTGGAATAATTAAAGTGAGGAGTAGAGTACATTATCTCTGTGATTATACAGGAAAATCTATGAAACCACTCGGATGACAGAACTTGAAGAGAATGCAAACTGAGCATGCCATGCACTCTTGAGTCTTTTGACCTCACTACTATTACTGGACACCTCCTATTTTTTTTTTCTCCTGGAGCTGAACAATAACTTTTGATTAAATAGTTGGCAGTTACTATGTATATTCAAAATTTAATAAGAAAAGGCTTCCCTCAAAACCTGGGATTTTAATCTAAATTGCTTTCCTCTGTTAAGTGATTGTGAACTATTCTGTGACAGAGGAGATAGCACAGAAAAATCAAAATTTCCCTCAGGAAGTTTATTTTTCTGAAACAAAACGCTTGAAACTGGATGAATAATTCAGTTAAAGTTGTTCCACAACTGAATGCATGTCAAATAATGCATCCTATCTGTAAACACTATCAAGAAAATCCAATCACATTGGTATTGACACATGTTCATTGGGAAGCATATAGAAAAAGGGGTTGAAAGAGAAATATGTAAAGATAGCCTAGTATTTGTTTTTAAAATAAATTCTTAATCCCTCTGGAAGAATAAAGACAAATGTCAATATTATGTTTTAAAGGGACCAATATAATCGGTTTCTTTATGCAGCTGGGGTTCAGAAAACATGCTGGACAAACTCTGAAGCAGCTGGTTATTTTTGTACAAAGGGCTGTGTTAGGAGGCCTCAAAGATGCACTGAGTTTTTGCAGGCTCAGCTGGAGATTAGCCATGGTCAAAGGTGGTCAACACCTCTGCAAATTAGATTTGGAGAAAGATTGATGCAAAATGTGGGATAACTTCCTCCCTCCTCTCTCTCCTCCCTCCTCTCTCCTCTGACTTTCTGTTACAGAAGTTGAGAGTTGAGTGTTTCAAAGACTACTATGAACAGAATTTCTCTGTACCCTTCAGTATATTTAAAGGATCTGAAGATCCAGATGGATGCATACAGGGTAATGAATGGTTGCAAGAGAGCATCAGTTTTGAGGATCAGGCTTTGAATTGCAAAAATCTGTTTTGATGATTCACCCTGGTGTCAGGAAGGGCTCCTGTGCAGCTGTTGGAGGGGTCTTGAGAGAATGATTCATTTACTGCGAGATGAATCACACCCTAGAAACACTTATGGCTCTTCATTAAATGAGGCTAGAGAACTGACTCCACCGTAGGTATAAACTTTTGGGACATGTAAAATTGGGTGTGATGAATTCAACACCTGTTCTCTCCATGGAAATTTATACCCTCAACAGAGTACTTATGGCAGCCATATCAGGAACCAAAAAGCCTGTTCTTGGACTGAAACCAAGGACTGAGAAGGGAAGTTCTTGCAATGCCTCAGCCACAAGGATGTTTAGACTGCAGCTATTCATATCTTAATTGTACTATTCATAAGATGATGTTAAGGACACTTTTCCCTGTCTGAGTATCCAGGAGCCATTCTGGCATGACACCTGCACTACCTGTTCACTACCTTGCTATTTTAGTAACCTGCTCGTAGTTTAGACTGAAGGAATTTGCAAATGTCACGATTTGGTGTGGTACTTTGTAGTACTTACAGATGAGTTCCAGTCTATTTGGGTGTTCAGAATTTTAGGCAGTTGCACCACCTGATCAGTCTGTTGGCTGATGTGTTCTAATGCGAGCAGACGTAAAGTTTATTTTCATGTTCTGCTGAATATTTCAGCAATTTTGAAAATGCTTCTGGTGTGGCAAATACTCTATGCATGAAGAAGAGCTGCATCTCCACAAAAGTGGAAATACTTTCAAAGTGTTCACTTTTGCTGATAAAAGTTGCATGTAAGAAATTGCCTTCGCTGCAAGAGACAATTCCATGTCACGTTTTTTCCAGAGGGAGTGGGACCCAGTGTGTAAGGCAGCTAAGCCTCAGTCATGCCCAGTCTAATGGCTCAGATCTTGGACAAAGACTCCACCTTTGTGATCTTGGTTAATCAGTCTTTCTGTGTTTGCACAAATAGAATATTTTCCTATTTTACCATTATATATTATATATTTGCACATTATGAAGATGCTAAAAGTAATTCAAATTGACTATGTGGAAAGAAACTGTCTCCTTGGCCAACAGAACATGATTTCTGGAGTTCTTCCTCTATGCAGAGAAAGGTGTGTATGTGTATTAGCATGCAAATATTTTAGTTATACCTCCTTTCAGGAATCCACTGATTATTTTATAGATTTTCTGTTTTCTGCGTATTGTGTTCATTATGGCAGAGATGCCTGCTGGGAATGCATCCTTGAGAAAGGTGTTTCTGAGGGTTGCATAATACTACTTCACAAAACAAAGCAGATAGGGTAGAGATAGAGATACAAACCACAAGAATATCATAGGTCTTTGTTGATTAACAGGTGTTTTTTGTACTACGTTTTGCTAGATGGATCAATGGTTAGTGAATATATTCTGAGAATGAACATTTCAAGAAAGTACAGCTGGTTCATTGTTGTATTACTTCAGTTTTATAGTTTAGCTCCTTGGAAATAAGTAGGCAAAAAGTAGGGGCAAATCAAGCTTTCTGTTGGGAAGTGAAAGCAGTAATCATAAATTGGAAAGTCTGAAGTATGCAGCAGAGAGTTTCCATTAACCTGGAGCCCTGGGTCTCCTCGTGTTGGAGGGGCTGTTGAGCCTGCAGGAGTTTTAGTGACCACAGTTCCCTGGAGTCCTCTTTCTGAGCATCCCTTTTCTTGTCAAGTGTAGTGTGCATTTCTCTGTGTTGGTATCGGAGCCAAACCCATTGAAAACTGGTCTCCAAGGAGCTTTAGACCAGCACTTCATAAACTGGAAGTGTATAATTTAGCTATTCATATGCCAAATACAAAGTATTGGTCAAGCGGGTATAAAGCCATAGAAGGTGACACACCTCAGCCCAGGAAGTCAAGCAAGGGAAAGAGTGAGTGATGTGGAAGCTTTAATAGAAGCTGTGGGGGGGAAAAAAAGAGCATTTTTTTGTTTCTATTCAGCAACAGTATTTTTCCAGCCTGAAAAACTACTTCCCTTCAAACAAAAACCAATACAGGGAGGGAAGCAGAGCGAGGGTTTTTCCCACTTCACAAACAACAGTTAGAAGTGAATTTCACCTTTCAGTAGTAACTTTTCTCACTATGCTTTGAAATATGCTACAGGATGTTTGTGCTTTATGGGTTTGTCTAAGTGTAGAACCTCTCTGAAAAATCACCTGAATGATCACTAATGTTTGATAGATTTGTGTTGTACGTACACGGGTAAACCTGACTTATAGGCAAACCCCTATTCCCAACTATTTACGCATGTGCCATTTTAATTATTTTGTGTGGAGAGGTGTCTTCATTACCATGAAGTCTCCCTCCTCAGAAATGCTGCACTCCTTACAGCAATCTTGTGATTTAAACCACGAACTTGGCAGACAGGAGTTCCTGGCCCGACTCCAGCTGTGCATCAGTCGGCACTGCTGGCTCTCAGCTGCTAATGTGTGTAGCTGGTGAAGCAGTTTGCTGAGATTAAAAAAAGTTTCATCCATGTACTTCTAGGGTTTTTTGCTGTTTAACAGCTTCCAGTCTTACTGGACTCTTAATTGTTTTTCATTAAAGAAACAGTATATGGTGAACTGTGTTCCTTGTGAGTGAGTTTGTTTGTTTTTTGACTGATGTGCTTTTTGACCTTTTCATTTCCCAAGAGTATAGAGGGGCTTACAGGAGTAGCAATAAGCTGTGTTGTATGCTTGCTGAGGGTTTTTTTTTTTTGCATGATGTTTAAAAGTAATAAAGCAAGTTCACATTGCAAAGCAAATAGTGACAACCAAAACATCTCACATAGGAGGATAATCAAGGACTGATCTACATCTCGTGCCCTCTGTGGAATTCTAAGCCCGTTAATCCATGGGCAGATCTAAGGAGAAGAAAACAAACTAGTCTCTTAGACATGTGGAATATGGCACAAACCAAGCTTTAATTAATCCCTTAATTTAAGGTAAATACCTGCTTCAGAAATCTAATTTGAATTAGAGTAGAACAGAGGAATATGGGGAATCCTGAGCTTTTGTGGCCTATCAAAGGCACTTTCTTAAGGGACTCTGGAAAGGTTGAAAGACTTAAATCATCAGAAAAGACAACATAAGCCACTTTAACCTGTCTCTGATTTGCCTTCTTAACTTGCTGTTGTTGAACTGTCATATAACATGTCAGTTGGGTTTGGATGTTTTTTTAATATGCAATTGCATACAGATACTGTAGAGTTCCTTTATCAGCTTTAACTAGGCCAAGTGAATAAAAATCAAATAGTCTTCAATAAGTAGTAGTGTTGAACTTGGTCAACACTGGGATTTTATCTGTTAGACAAAATGGAATTCTTTAATGAATATTGACTAGTCTTTAGGAATTAGGATGAGGGATTTTCCAGTGAGGACATTATTAAATGAAATAATGAATAAAGATGCGTTGTATATACAAAGACAAATTTCTAATATGGTAGTGCAATCCAGTGCATGTGCTCTCAAGGAACATGTCAATTCTTTGTTCCTTGTTGAGTATTTGCAGCAGTTTTGCATTTGAATAGACCTTCAATTTTGCATGAGGTATGGCAGAAGGGCTCTACTTATGCTTTAAAATATTGATAGAGATGGTGCGTGCAAGGTTCTTATAATTCTCAAAACATGGTTTAAAGGAATATCATCTTGTTTTGTTGTTTCAACAGGTAAAACAGCTCAACATGGTAATTTTAATTAGGTAATTAAATTAACTAGTAGAATTAATTAATTACTAATATTAATTAATCACTAGTTAATTAATAAACTAGTAGAGGGAGAAATTTCCTAGAGATTTGAATGCATCATGCTTATGACGTGATGAATTAGGGCTGATGTTGGTTATAATAAACTTGAGCAATAAAATTATGAGTATTAGAAAGTCTTCAGAGTTCTGTACTTACATTAAGCTGTAATTATTTTGTTGTTAGGTTTGAGATTTGCCTTGTTGTTTCTTTTTTAAGAAAAACAGTTTTGCCTTTAGATTGCTTCCATTTAGTTTTGGCAAATGGTTTACTCCTTTTCTTGATAAGCAAAACTGGGTGGAAAACACGACTCTTCGTACTTTGACAGAAAGAACTTTATAGATCTTTCTAGAAGTCCTGTCATGGAACTAGAATATTATTCTAGGCCTTGGTAAATATATGAATTTTCTAATAATTTGAAATGGTGGATTTGCCCCTGGCTGGACATCAGGTGCCCATCAAAGCTGCTCTATCACTCCCCTCCTCGACTGGACAGGGGAGAGAAAAATGAGGCTGTGCTAGAAACATCTGGAGTGTAATTGGGAAGATAACTGTGCAATGAGTGGTGTTACTGTGTTTTTCTTTGGTATTCATTTTTCATGGTTTAAAGCCATAGCTTTAAAGGAAGAAGAAAAATAATTTAACCACAAATAATTTCAACTCTTTAAGCTAAAGGTCTTCACACAGTCAGAGTCTTTTTTGTTGGCTGTCCCACTGGTGTGATTACACAGCAATGCATACTCCCTGTGAGCTGGGTGGTAATGGAAATAGATTTCATCATCTTCCAATAATCCTTATTAAGCATGGTTGTTCTGTTATGGAGCAGCAAGTTCATGGCTCACTCTGATGTGACATGGCAATATGAGACTCCAAGGTCAGTTACACTGGCCTTGAATTTTTCATGTTCTAAAATGATGATATCACTGTAGTGGTCTGTGTTCCTGGAAGAGTTGTTATGGAAACTTCATTACAGCTTTTCTAAAAATAAACAAACAAACCCCCAAGCAAAGCCTTTTGAAAACTCCAAATACTTGGTTAATTTAAAAATTCTGTCTTACAACGATTTTTCACGAATTAATTTTAGGAATTTGGTATGCATATTGCTGCAGTCGTGTGCGAGTTTATGCAGCACTTAAATGTTGCTTGTGGACCTTGAATTACTTATTCACACAAGGAGAGTTTCAGTTTTATGGAGTCTTCACATATTTGTGATTTTATTATTTTTCCTCTTTTTGTAATTTTTTTTTTTGCTTTTAAAGTTGTAATATACCTTCTTTGTCACTAATGATAAATATTGTGTTTAATGAAAAATGTTTGGGTTATTTTGTTTTTACTTTCTATCTTTTATTGTCACCTGATTCTGACGAGAAGTTTCCAGAGGAAAAAGAAAATTCGAGTAATAGCAGTGTATTTCCTCTGCAGGATTTATGAACGTGTCATTGATCCCCCAGAAACGAATTTGACACCTGAAAGCAGTTTATGGCTTGGACAAAGAAACAGGAAACATGGTTTCTTTAAGGTAAGCAGATACGAAATGGCACCTGAAGAAGAAAAATAATAGTCAACAAGATGCTTCCAATTAGTTGTCTTACACTCATGACATATGATCTGTACAGATTCTGATAGAAACCATGGACAGTTGGTAAACAGCTTGTTTACAAAGCAAAAATGTCGGATTTATTGCAGTGTTGGATGCGAAGCCACAGTACATGTGTTTGTCTGTGAAAGTGCAGCCATAGGCCAATGTGCCTGTCCTGCATCTGGGCATGGATTTGTTGCCAAGGTGATGCACCACCCACTCGGTTTCCCTTTGAGGCTGTCAGTTTCTGAGACAATTTGACAAGTTTCCCCTTTCCTGAGGTCTACTCCTCAGATTTTAACAAGCCGGGACAATCATTTTATGTTACAATTATTTCAGCATAGCAGCCAACAGTTTTAATTGTGAAACAGCCCAAAAGCTCACTTTTAACTTAAATGATGGTCTGAGTTGCTCTGAACCTGGAGTACGTTTCATCCTCCAGTAGCTGAGCTGTCACTGGGAAGTAAAATTGATAGTATTATTTTATTCTACAGCTGTTGGTTTTTTACCTCAGCTGCTTCCCACTATTCCACAGATGGTAAACATATGTTTATAGCTACATGGGAAAAGGAAGAAGTTATATTGGAGTCACCCATCTTAAATTCTTATTTTATGCAGGCAGTCAGAGCCTCAGAAGTCTGGGATATTTTATGTTTGTAAATTAATATTTCTACGTGTTAACACTTTGGAAACAGCAGGGTAGCTAATGATATGCTAATGAACTGACAATTTTTATTGATCGTAATGAAAGCAGACAAGTGCCTTACTTTGCTTTATGCATGCTTGAATATTTTACCAACTTTCTTCAGGGCAGAAATATAATTGGTTGTGGTTTTTTTCATCCTGCTTGCGAATTTCAGAAGTCTTTTTTTTTTTGAGTTACTCGTTGCAAAAATTTGGGATTTTGCCAGTTTGTAAAGGGAGCACATCTCTTTCCATATGTTTACATGCTCAGCAGGACCTCCCTTTCTTTTTCAGAGCAATTTGTTTCACTGTTTTAGCATATAAAAAAATAGATATATTTTCCTTAGTGTGTAAACAGAGATCTGCAGGGAAATAAGAGCGTTAAAAAAGAATTTAGCATTTTTGTATGTGTGTTGAAGCCATGAAAAAGTATGTAGGGAAAAACCCTGGATATTCTGAGTATCACCACTGACATTCCCAAAATTTTCTTACTTTAATGCTAGTTAATTAATAGTTGCTTCCATAAATGAGTAGCATTAAAGCACATTTTGGCCATATTCTTACACCTACATTAGATTGTAATTCTTCAATATATCAGAAGAGGTGGGAGGGGATATGATATTCTTGAGTCACTGTGTCCAGCTGCTTCAATTTTTCATATTTATGCTTTTGTTCCACATCCTCATGTACTGTCATTATTCCATAAGCAGTCCTGCTGTGTCTGTGGCTTTGCTGGGAAATGAAATACTCTGTGGTGTAGTGAAGGGAATTGAAGTCTCACCCCTTGCTACTGGTGTCTCCCCCTGGTTGTAATTTACCTGCTACAACCAAACACTTGGGGTTCAGACGAGACACTGTGGTTGTAGCACAGCAGTGGTGGGAGAAAATGTGGAGCAGACTTAAAATAGCTTTGCCTGTTTGGTTTGAAGGGAATCTCGTGAATTATTTCCTTTGAAAGCTGTGTGCTGAGCCTTCAGGTTTGTTTGTGTGGCTGTCCTGGTCGTGGCCAGGACAGGATTAATTTTTGGAGTAGCCTGGACATGCGGGTTATTTTATACCACCTCAGGTCGTTGCCAGGGGTCAAAGGGAGAGTCAGTCTCTCTTTGTGAAGAAGGGGTTCCTTTGAGTTAAGAAAGCACAGTGGAGGAGCCATCCAGTATTGTGTGTTAGCAGGAATGTTTGCCCTTGTGAGTAATTTCTTTGTTGTACCTATTGTCATTAATATTGTTGCTGTTACTGTTCATTTTCTTATCATTGCTGTTTCCAGTAAATTGTTCTTATCTCAACCCATGATCTTCACCTTTTGTGCCTCCAATTCTCATCTCCATCCTGCTGCAACAGGAAGGTGGGGGCAAAAGGGAGAGCAGCATGTGTTTTTGGAGAGTTTTAGTGGGGGCACTGAGCCATTCACTGAGCCTTAATTTATTCACCCCTTCTATGCCATCTACATCATGCCCAGATACTACACCTTCCAACTATATACATATAAATATATACATATATATATATACAAACACAAGCCCATCGTTTCCATAGTCAATGGCCATCTCTCCAGGATGTCTGTTGAGTTCATTTAGTCCATGACTGGGTTCTGTCCATCCTGGATGTCTGGTTGCCAGCTGGTCCATCCTCGTTGTCCGTGGTGGTTGTGGCATACAGTGGTACTGTCACTCAGCAGTAACCTCCATGTCCTGGCCATGATCTCTCCTGGCTCCTACAAAGATTAACCCTGTCCTGGCTGGAACCAGAACCATGCCCCAAACACAAGATTTGTTTTAGGGACTATTATAATCAGATCATGAAACCCAAGTAAACGCAACTGAAAGGAGAAACAGTGATGCCACACATCCAGAGAACTCTCTAGGGTGGATCTGATTTCTGCCAGGCTTAGAGTTATCTGCAAAATTTAGTTTTGTTGCTGGGGAGAACCCTTCCCCCTAGGGGTCCCTCCAAAGAGCTACTGCAGAAATGAGCTTATTAATGCATTGCTGACAAGGTGATTCATGTAGAAAGACAGTAATTTTCATAACTGCTAGAGCAGGCTCTATTGATCCTGCTTGTTGTGTCTGGGGATTGTGTAGTAGGTGCTTGAGAAGCATAATGGTATTTTTACAGCACAGAATGTGGAGGAGTGTGCTATTTGGTGGAGACAAGAGAAGTGCAGTAAACTGGGCTTTTGTATTATATTCTCATGGGATGGGCTTGATGTTTAGTGCTGCAGACCTGAATTTCATCCTGTAGCTGGTGATGTGGCTGCACAGATGAAGGTTCTTCAAACTAGTGAGTCCTGATGCTGAACTGAACCTTCAATAGTCATTAGCCGGATGTTTTTAATGATAACATAAAGGTGATGTCTGCTTGGGAGGGCAAAAACTGGATTGATTTTGGCTGCTGACATCTCCCTGTTAAGGCCAAATCCAAGCTCTCAGCAGCCTAGACTTCATGCTGAAGCAGGAATAATCTGAGTTGTTCATATTCGTTACAATAATTATAGCTGTAATAAGTGTTTGCCTATAATGAAGTCTTTCTATTAAAAAAATACATCAGCAAAATTTCTGCCCTTCGAAAGTTCACTTCTATATTTAATCATATTAGTTCTGTTTCAGATGGTTTATAGACTTAGAAAGCATCTATGTTAGTGAACTGAAGTTCAAATTCATATGTTTTTGTATGGTAATATGTTTTCGTGTAGCCGGAAATTAAGACACAAAATAGTTGTGTTTCCTCTTCAGGCTGTATATAAATGCAAATCTATCCAAAAGACACTTGAGCAGTGTGACTCTGATGCAACAAACACATTTGAAGTGGAAGTTGCACTTTTGGAGAAAAAAAAAAAGCTGAAGAAAACATTTTATTGCTTCTCTCTGGGTAGTGTCTTGTTAGCTGGGTGATACGGTCTAGTGAAACTTTGTAATCTCATTTACTCTTGCTTGAGCTTTTCACTGGAGAGGCTTAGGAGTTGAAACATATTTTTGTGCCTCACCTTCTAATTTCTCCCTGATGACTGCTGACAGGAAGTATGTAAAATGGCTTTCAGGATGTTCCATTTCCAATGACAGTAGCACTTCTCATTACTTATACTTTCTCCTAGATGAAAAGGTTAATAAATGTATATATTTCTGCAAGAAAGACAGTGTGATCTGATTATCTCTGATATTTTCAGTTAATATTTGATTATGAAACAATAAGCAGGAAGCGGAGTTTGCTGATTACCTTCTGCTCCTTTAACAGATGAACATACAAATGTTAAATGTTACTTGCCTTGCCAGGCTTCAAGGGCTGTCTGAGGCCTTTATTTATGTGTGGAGTTCAAGTGCCTATGAGCAAGTGTCCTTGGTCTGCAAAATTCACTCTTTTACAAGTTAACTGGAAATTAAACCGTAGCTTTGCCAATCAGTAATTTGATTAGGTAATAACTGCTGCCATGATAAATTTCTTTTCAGATTAAAGAAATACTTCTGTGTCCGGGGAAGGAGATAGAGCTGTGTCACAACATCTGATTAACAGTCAGGGGAGGTGCAAGTATCACCTCTAGAGGTCCCTGGTTTTCCCTTGCTCCTCTCCCTTAGTGACCATGGCATTATTCAAGCTGGTGGATGTGTGAAGTACGTTGCACAGTCAGAGATGTAGCAAAGGCTTTGTCCTGAGGTTAGAAAGAGCAAACACAGGCTCCAGCATTTTCTGGGCTATTGGAAGTGTCCTGGGTTCCTCAGGGCCCAGATGTGCACTCTGCTGCTTCCATTGGGGATATCCTTGCAGGTCAGGGACAACAGAGGATACAGCTGGCACTGGACCTTTGGGCCCTTCTCTCTCCTGTCCTGCCTGCTTTGCTTCAGGAGCCTCATACAACCTTCACTAACTGGTTCTGACCTTCTGCCAGTCCTACATGGGGCATCTCTCTGTCTGTCTGGGCTAGAGAGGGGATTTAATTCTGACTGATGGCACGATTACATGAACTGCCTGTTGCAATCCACAGCCAGTAGGCTGAATAAAACCAAACAACAGCACTGCAAACTATTACTTACATCTAGCACTATATACTTGTCTTGATTTCACAGTGTTATTTGGCTAAACCACTAAACAGTTTTACTATGGGGGTTCTTTGTCTTTTGGAAAAGTGTGTCATCAGCTTGAGCAATGGATATTATTACACTGCTTTTTTCACCAGTCTCACTCCATTTTAAGACATTTAAGCAGCTTATATTTGGTGATTACAAAAGACAAAGCTGTATTATTCCTGTGCTTTGTGGAAACTATAAACACCCAGATAGGAGGAGTTGTTATATTTTGTCCATCTTCAGTTATTTTCCTCACAAGAAGAGTGAGCTAGTAATTTTTTTGTATCCACAGAAGAAATGACTTGTGAAAAAGATCGTACAGATTCAAGTGAATTTTTGTGATCTGTATTACCAGTTTTCTCTTCTTTTACAAAGGGTGTTATTCAAGATGTGAAAGTCATCTTTATACCTAATGGATATATAACACAGTGTCCTAATCTGAATCGCAGTAAGTAGCAATTTCTTTATTCTATTTTAGACTTTTTTCATGCAGATTGTTTCCTTGTTTTAAAAATAATATTTTCAAGCTTTTCATTTTTGCTTGTGCTGACTTTCAGAAGGCAAAAATTCTATGTAAGCAAGATTGCAATTTATGTTCAGACAAATCAAGTATGATAGACTGCTGGTTACTTATGGGTTATTGTGTCTTTCCTTCTCTTCCTTCCTGTTTCTTTTTACTCTTCCCCTATTGAGCATGCCCGACCTGCAGTGATTTCTTAAGTCTGGTGCAAGGAATCATGGATTTGCAAGAACTCTTGGCAAAAATGACCGCAAAAGTAGGTACCTAAGATTTTTTTTTTTCGGTTGCCCATTTCCTTCTGTGATAAGATCAAAATATTTGTTCCTTATGCAATTATTTTACATTTTCATGGTACAGCCATTTTTTTCTCCCTGAATGCAGTAGACTTATGGATATAGCTCCATGGATGTCCCTTGAGCTTAATACAGTTTCTGTGGTCTGCTTTATTGTTTGTAAGGTAGTGACAATATGCCCAGGGTCTGATTTTTTGTAAGAAGCCTTACCCTGGTTTCCCTTTTCATGCTGAGGGATAAATGCAGGAACAGAAGAATGAAATCCCTCAATGCTTTCCTTACCACGTGATGCTGAAAGAGAGGGGTGTTTGCTTGTGGGAAGTCTTCAGGACTGGTGTATTCTCCTTCTTGGGAATTGCAATGAGGCCCCAAAATGAAAATGCCAGTGAACCTGCTGGCTGTGCTGATCTTGACATCACCTTTGATCGATTGCCTTTATCAGTGTAGAAGTTAATCCAGCTCCAGGTGATGTGGTGTGTGCTTGGGTTTTTTTTTTCCCTTTTTTTATCCTTTTTTTTTTTTTCTTTTCTTCTTTCCTCCCCGTGGTGGTTTGGATCATGAATAGGATGAATGGGAACTTACAGTGTTGTGGGGTTTTTTTGTTTGTTCGAGATTTTGCAGATTTTCTTTATGCTCTTTTCCTACAATAAATGCAGAGGCAACCTCTGTGTTAGCCAGGGCCCTTCAGCTAAGGCTGTGGTTAAGTGTTGGGGCAGGAAACCGTGTTTTAGAGGTGACTGAACTCCTGAATGTGTGTTAAAGGAAAATCTGCACACTTTTTGGGGTTAATGTTGGTGAACCATCTGGTTTGTGGTAAAGGGCAATTAATTGTCTCTTCTGAAACAGCACTTACATGTAACTACTTACCAATGTAAGTGCAAGTTCAACCAGCCTATAGATGGCTTCAGTGTAGTTATTGGAATTTCCAAAATAGGATTTGCATAGTAGTGCTGCTTGTGTAAAAACATACTTTTTACTGTGCTGCCTTTAAGTGTCTGTTTCCTTCCCAAAAGGAAAGGAGAAACTGATTTTTAGAGAGCGTGCACATTATCCTGACAATCCACTTACTCTGCCAACATGCTTTGGACAGGCTGGCTCTGAATGCAAAATGCGAAGCTTTTAGTTCAGTTTTCTGCTTGTACTGTGAAAGAGAGGCAATTATTTTGAGCCCTGCTGGTGGTATGAGCAAGTTCCAATTATACACCGTACTGAGTAACTTGTTTTCTCTGATGTTAATTATATTTTTGCTTGCTAGTACTTTATGAGGGGAAGCAAATAACACAGTATTTGTACTGCAAAGACTCTGTGCTTTCATGATGTGGTGCTGGGGTAATCCTTCACTGCAAGTTCCTTTTCTGTTACAGCAATCCACTCTTTCATTGCAGTTGTTACAGAAATGCTCTCGTCCAAGAAAAATGTATGCAGCGGGAAAGGAAGTTAATTTGGTAGACAAATGCAAGTTAAAAATGGAAGGTTTGGGGAGGAAGCATTAAGGTTTGTGCATTAGGCCTTTTAAGTCCTAGCCACAATAGCCACAAGTGGTACTAATGTAGATACAAGTACATCACATGGGGATATGATGTATGTGGAGGCAAAGAGCAAGGCTTTGAAGGGCTGTGAGCTGCCTGCAGAGATGCTGTTTAGCAGGGCAGGTGGTCAGAGAATGGCTTGCTAATGCAAGGATCCCGAGCTCCTGGGCCTGCAGCAAGAGATGCAGAGCATGAACAAGATGTTTGAAGAAGTGTTTTGATGTCCAGCTGTTGCTTTTAGGCTCCACTTCATCTGGGATTTCACTTTCTCCCTCAGTCTGTGTTTGGTTACAGCTCTATCACAGCACTGAATAGAGCAGTGAGTGTTGCTTGGAATGAACGTGGATGTGCAGTTTATATAAATTAAATCTATGAAGACTCGGAGCTGGGCTTGCCTGGGAAGAAAACACCTGACTAGTAGTTTCAGGCCCTGATAATTTAATCATGCTGTATGGAGGCAGGAAAGGGGAGTATCCTCCTGCCTGGGCTTTCCTTCAGTGTCCCCTGAGTCCAGTACTGGCTCAGGGTGGGACACGGGTCCAGCAGAGCATTGTCTGTAGCAGGTTATCACAGTGTGTACAGGAGCATTTGATCATAGCCTGTAACAAGTTAACCACCCGTATGTCTTCTTCCCACCTATATTTTGTGAAGACATAGGTTTTAGAGATGAATAAATGCTAGCTTTTAAAAGCTGTTTTATTTTTGTCATAATTTCAGTGAATTCTGAATCTTTCCAGTATATATGTTCAGTTGATTTAATTTTATATCCTTAAATAGAGTCCCACCGTATGTCAGAGTATTAGAATCTGGCTAAAATGTTCATTTGCTGCAGGAGAAAAGGATTCTATTATATTGCAGCATTCCCAACTGCTGTGCTAGAGTTTATCTTTAAATAAAATGGCTAAAATAATTCAGGCAGCTTTAAGAATCTGCTGAAATCGGTCTGGGCATCTCCTGCATTTCTTTGAGTGGACTATAATTTCTTGTGGTAAATTAAGGACCCACACTTGGGTGTGCTTTCTATTCAGATGTGCTTCTTACATGAAGACTCGCAGCACAAAACTTTCTGCTGAGTCTTTCCTTGGTTGAGGTCAGAAAGGTTGAAGCTTGATTTTGATTAAAATCAAGAAAAATCAAGCACTTGAATTCCCTGATGGACTAGTTAATTGGTTTATTTACATCATGGGTTTATATGCCAGGAATACTTTTATGAATAAGAAAATTTTCCTTAAGGGGCATGTTGGCTTGTTGAGGTTTTTATGTGATATTTTTGTTATTTATTTTGCCAGAAACAATGCTTTTTTAACAGAAGCCTGTTATCTTTCAGTTGTTTGTATGAGTAGGGGAGAAGCCAGGAAAGAACACACATATTTACTTCTAGATATTAAGCCTATATTTCTATACTTGTTTACTTCTTTTTTAGTATTAGAAAATGTAAAAGCAATTCTGAGTGCTAATCTTAGGATTAGAGATGATGATACTGGGTATAAGGTGTGCATAGGTCGGGGTGGTTCCTCTGTGGAGGATGTTAAGGTGGTGCTTTGTATGAAGGGGAGGTTGTGCTGTGGCTCAGGAGAAGGTGGTTCAGAAGCTTTGTCCTCTGCTGCTGCCACATGGGTGTGTGCATTGTCCCCACTTGTTATTGCCCAGAATCTCATCAGTAAACGTAGCAATTTCCAGCCTGCAGATGCGATATTTGGAAAAGATGCGTCACTTTTAGCTTCTCAAGGTGCATTTTCAGTAGTTGGAATCGAGGAGGTATTGGGAACAGCAGGGAATGTGAAGAGCCACAAGCCCAGGGTTTATTCCAGGAGCATGGGTTCTGCATTGATCATGTGCTGCACTGAATTAAAATGCTTGCTTTCCTCTCCAAATATCACTCACTATTGTAAGATGAACACCTTCCTAGAAATATTAGTCTGGCTGATGCTTTCCAGTGATGAGATGGGGAAGTCAGTCTGGCAGTCTGCCCTCTTTCTGACTTGTAATCATGTTGATGAGCAATTAAGAATTAAAAAAACCAACCAAACAACTGTAGTTTTTGTACTTTTGATATCCAGATATTCTTGAGGAGATCTCGGTGGGGTTTGTTACAGTACAAGAGACTGTTGCATGAGTCAGACTGTTGTCAGTTAGCATGGATATCTCCATCAAAGCCTGAGGAATAGGGTTAGTTTATACGTGCTGATGTCCTGGTTCAGCGTTTCAAAGGTTGTGGTCAGATTTGGTTTGGCTAAAAATAACTGTACTGTTTTTGCTTTTTAAAATAAGGTGTTTGAACCGCAGCAATCTCATCAAGTTACTTTAATTTATAGTTAAATTATGCAGAAACAAGACTGAGTCAATTGGAAGACTGTCACTGTGAGAAGACTTGTCAAGTAAATGGATTGATCTATAGAGACAAAGACTCATGGGTTGAAGATGATCACTGCAGGAATTGCACATGCAAAGTAAGAATTTCTAAAGGGTTTCAGGAACAGGATCTAATGAAAATGTGAAAATGACCTTTGAATACGTAAAGTTAACTCAGAATTATTATGTTTTTAGTATGCAGCTAGCGGCAGTATGGACAATAGAGAGGGAAATGGTAAAATAAATAAAACTTTGACATTGCTTGTTTGCAAGCTTCATGCATAAAATCTGCTTTCCCTTGACAATACTTTCTTATTTGTCCTAATTATATCTGTGAGGACCTTACAGTTTTGGGGTGAGCAGGTGGCATTTTCTGTGTTTGGTTTGGAATTGTTTTCACTGCAGTAGCTTTTTCAAAAAGGAAGCATTATCTTAATAGTATTCATAGATGCTTAGTTGCATCTTGCATGGTAACAACTTGCAGATTCCGTTTCCAGCATTTATCGGTCTGAGGAATACAAGGAACTGAAAGAGAATTAGTATGTAAAACTTGTATCTTTAAAATTATTTGATAAATATCTGAAGAGAGCCTTTGTTTGCTCAGGAAAATAGAAAGTTGATTGTTAAAAGTGTCAAAGATGGTAAGAACAGTCTAGAGAAAGTAGTGCTTATGTTCTGGTAAATATGGACTTATGCTTTCCACTTAATGCATTTTGCTCGGGGGATGAGGGGTAAGACTAGTAATATATATCAATAAGGGGCAGTTCATCTTCCAATGCACTTGGATTCATTTTGTAGTTGGAAGGGATTAATTTTGTTACTGAAGGATGGGTTTGGTATCCAGAATGCTATTTCGATTTACTTAAATAGTGTTTAGTATTTTGTGTTTTGTATAAAATACTCCCTAATTGCAGCAGTCACAGTTGAATTTTGTCTTCAAAACCTTTGCTTAGAGTGGAGTTGTGGAATGTCGAAGGATGTCCTGTCCTCCTCTGGAATGTCCTCCTGATGCTCTCCCAGTGCACGTGGAAAGTCAGTGCTGCAAGGTGTGCAAGGGTAAGTGCATCACCTTCTATTTAAGCAGAGTTCAACTTGTCCTGACAGCAGCCACATTCTATAATGACTTCCAGAGGTCCTGGTAATTCAGGTAACGAGTCGTAGTGGCAAACTTGATTTAAAAAGAAAATAAAGAATTACTGGGAAATGAAAAACCATTGCAAATTCCTGAGTTAGTTTTTTGTATCTATTGTCAGTGTGAAATTATTCATCTTTGGGACTGGGAAGCCTTATTTGGCTCCAGCTTGTTGATATTGAGGAGCATCAAGCCTATGATCTTAACTTTGTTGTGATGAGTCATCTTCTGAGCTGTTACCTTTTTTGCCTGTCTTTTCTTTCAGGTTGAAAGGTTGTTCTTTAAAAATAAACGTGACAGAATATCAGACCCTGGATTAGTATCACTGAGTGGAGCGATAGTTGGCTGTAATTAATTTCAAAATACAGTAATGAGAAGAAAAAAAAGCAAAGTTTTGTGGTTACTGTCAGCTTTCAGTTCTTTCTTCTGGAAATGAAAGCCCTGAAGTAATGTTCATGGCAGGAATATTCAATATTTGTTGTGTTAATGGTAATACAAGGGACAAAGGCAATTTATTTATGAAAATTTCAGCTGTATACTGATGCCAGTACCTTAAGAAGCACAAATTATCTTTCCCCTGATCTGTTCTGGAAGACTGGTGAACTTCATGAGTTTTTCAATAATTTATTAAGACAGGGATGTTGAATTATTTTAGGATTTATTAAGAAAATCCTAACACTTTTTCAGCATTCTGTCACCCTTCTTCAGTTGTTGAATTCATTAGTTCTGTGCACGAATATCCTTTAGCTGTGATCTTGCACTTGTTCTTGTTTACTTATGTAATCTCATTTCTCTCAGCTATTTGTCAGCATGAATATTCTGCATACTAAAAGATGTTCATGAACTGAGTGCTTGGGTGGTGGACTGGCCATGCTGGCTTGTATTTTTTGTCTCGAAATACTGTTGTTTGAAACACAGAGTCCAGAAGGTTCTTTTGTGAAACTGGGTGCTGCTCTTGGTTCATGTATGCACAGCAGTCAGAATGACACAAAGGAATTGTAAGGCACAAAAATCATAGATTCCATGTATATCCCTGCGAGTAAACTGTGTTCCTATTATTTGTAATGGGAAGAGGAACAATCAAACTTGTCTTTTGTCAGTGATTGGCACAAACTTGACTCGTTATTCTGACAAGAACTCAGCACGTCAGTCAATGGGAAGAGACATATGGAAGCTGATTGAAATTGATTGGAAATGCCAGCTCCTTGACAAAATGATGTGCCAGGACCACAGTTAGTCACCTTTGGGTAGATAGTAGTAATTGCAGAGGTTTTCCAAAGAGCTGCACTGCAGGTGTTATTTTCTCCATGCTTTTTCTGTTTAGCTCTGATAGAATCATCAGTTGTAATTTGCTGTCTCCAGGGATTATTGAATGGCTGGATTATTGAACACTTACTTTCCTGTCTTAGCTAAGGGTTAACGAACAAAGTGGCTCTGATGCCTGATATCTTAAAGGGTTTAGGCAGTTCAGTTTTGATCCCTGCCACCTTGTGTTAGCCTTTCAAATAATATTTGACAAAAGACTATAATTTTGTTTAAAATATCATTTTTCTGAGTCGTGCATTAACTGGCTTTCTGGTGTGTCCATTCTTTTGTTCAAAGCAGGCATGTCAGGAGAACAGACAGGAAGAAAAAGGAAGTTTCTCTAGTTCACATTTTCCCAAAAATAGTTACTGGGATTCCTAATTTAAATGAAGCTTCCTGATCTCAAATTTTCTTCTGAAGTGAGATCACAAGTCTGGCATAAAAACTAGGGCAGCTTTCAAAATGAAGACAACTAGGATACCAAAATGAAGAGGCCTGTGTTTTAAATGCCTTGGTGATGATGAAAACTGAGTTCTCCTGAAAATTGTTCTTTAAAAAAAAAGAAAAAAGTATTTACACAAAAAAGTGAAAAGTGCTTTCAGTAGAAGCAAATTTATGTCTGATGGTTTATGAGGATTTATCTCGGAGTCTTTTCTGCTTAAAATTTGGGAATCAAGCTGGCTATGACAGTTGCTGCAGTGGAATACTGCTGTTGGTATCACCTGTAAGGGGGACACACATGCACCTGTGAGTGCCTCCCTTGGTATTCAGGAGAGAAATTGAGATAGACCAGTATTAGATAATTTGTGGTTTTAGAACAGAGTACTCTGAGCTCTACACTGTATTCTTACACTGTGCATGTGGCTTGACTCAGGAAACTTTCCAAACTCTGTTCAACTGCAACGTAAGATTCAACCTTTTAAGTTTCCTTTCAGCATCATAGGTCAGACTGTTACTGGTCAAGTACAGAAAGAGCTGAAATGCCACAACAGAAGGTTGTTTTATCAGTGCTTAGCATTGATCTGGTTAGAAATGTAGGGTGCTTTTGTAATGACTACTTGATTTGTGTGTGATCGCAACGGTGCCGCTGCTCTCTTTAATGAGTGGATTTACTGTCCTTCTCTGGTATTGAAGTTTAGACACGGACTTGCAAGGGGACACAGTTGTGGTAATACTTGACCGAGCTCTGTGCTCCTGTGGCCCTGCTGGAGGTTGCCTTCTCCATGGTGGCAGTATTCCCCAGCCAAGCTAATTTGCTTTCCCTTGGAAGGAAAGAGGAACGCTCACGTGTTCTGGTCTGTTGATTCGTTTGTGCAGCTGCTTATCTTTGGCAGAAGGATCAAAACTTCAGACAAGAATTTTTTAGTAGGAGCTTTTGGTTTCCTGGGAAATCTGCTTATTTCGTGTGTGCTTGAAGTATATTTTTCTGAAATAGATTTTTGCAGTTTGTTGATTCAGTACAGTCATTCACTGCATCTAATCCATTTTTGCAGTGCTCCAGCAAGTTGAAGAGTTCACCTTTGTGCCCACAAAAAAATGTGAAGGCTTAATTGAAATCTGTGCTTATATGTTATTCATTTGATGAACTGTATGCTAATAAATGTCTTCAGTTCTTGAAGTGAGTCAGGAAGACTTCCAGGAACAGAAATACTGTAGCTAGTCTGCAGAGTGTCAGGAGTGAAACTATTTTCTATTGAATGCTAAGGAGTTTCAAGACATATTGTTTATGCTTTTTCCCTTTCTTTAGTTTGGGTAAAGATGCTACATTCTCTTAAAATGGAATTATTGTTTTCTGCTGATTTCTGATGAAAGCAAAATGCATTGTATTTTTAATTTGTTCATTTTTGTTCAGTGTATATTTTTACTGGTTTTACTTTTGTGTTATACCTTGCATTTGTTTGCTACTTAAATACTGATTTAACTTATTTTTAATCTTCTTCCTTCCCCTCTCCATTCACAGCAAAGTGTATCTATGGAGGCAAAGTGCTGGCAGAAGGTCAACGAGTATTAACCAAGAGCTGCAGGGAATGTCGAGTAAGTTTCAGTTCTATAAACTTTTCCTGATTTTAAATGTATCTGTGGTGTTCAGAAGTGACAGTGAAAAGTTAGTGCATTTCTTTAGGCTTCCTTCATGCAAATGTGACATCTGTTGTCTTGCAAAGGTGACCTTGAAGTCAGTGAAAGCCACAAATACGAAAACAAGGCAGGAATACGACCCTTGCAGGATAATTAAAAATACAGGCAAAACAACTTTGGAGGATGTTTTCTTTTTTCTCTGCTTTCTTGAGCGCTCGAAAAAAGCAGCAGCACCTTGAGCCAATTGCTAATTTCAGCCAAATTGCTAAAAGCAATTGAAGCAACCTGGTTTATATTGTTTGAGTTATTCTGTATTTCCCCTAGTATTATTTAAGCTCTCCTAATAATCAAGGTACATTAAGGAGTATTGGGCTGGACTGGGGTCTGTCTTGGCAAATTCGTAACACTTAGACAACTGCAGTCAGTATTTAAGGACACAGACTGGGTTAGAGCCATTCAGGGAATGTTGGGAGATGTGAGTATTGGAAAAGATTACAGTGATCTGATTGTTGTTGTGCTTGTAGTTGAGTGTACCAGAGTAGCAATTTTATGTTCACTAATGGAAATGGACAATAACTGGTTGCAGATGTTGTGAAAACAGCTTGTTATGCAGAATTACTTTGCTGGTGCTGTTTAGCTGTATAGGGGTGCTCAGCACTGCATGTACAAATACATGGGCAAGGTCATTCCTTGCAAGTCAGACTAAGATGCTTGTTATTTATAATGTGGCATGGAATGTTCATTTCAAAGGGGAAGTGCCTATATAAAATGAGAACAGGAGGATTTTCACATTAAAGTGCAAACAAAGTGACCTGAATTATGTCTGTGGAACTTTTCTGTGCTATAAGTAAGAGTGTGATATTTATTGTTTTGAGTATGATAATACATTCATGAAGATTGAGAGCAAATACTGACCATCAAATGTCTGTCATTAGGAATGAGCAAAATTATGACAAGAGCTTTTGAATTTTGGTAATTGTTAAAGGAAAATGACATGACAATTGTAATTACTGTTGGTATTTACATCTTAATGGAAGGTACTGATAAGTATTCTAAATGACATCTGTGAAGGAGACACCATAAAAAAATATTGGATCCACGCCTTCAAGAAAAACCCCACAAAATCAAGGTATTTTTACAACTGTGCTTCAAGAAGATACTAAACCTCACTTGCCTGCAGAGAATTTTTAAATGGGTATTCATCTGCTTCCGTGGGGTGCTGTGTCTCCATACAGGAAGTTCATTCAATATGTCTTCAGCATGACCCAAATCTGTAAGCAAAACACCTCCTTATTTACTGCCTCACTAGATGAAGGATGAATGGTGATGAGTCAAACTGTGGCTGTGTCATTGTTTTCTGTCCTGTGTGGACAAGGCGTTGTATCAATAAAGGAAAGGCTTTGTTGTAGGGAAGGACTGGAACAAATTTAATATGGTTTAATTTTCCAGACTTGAAAAACAGACATCAGGTTTCAAAAGCTGCTGATCCATGAAGGAATACAGTGGAGGGTACTCATCAACTGTGAATTTAATAGTGTTGATAAAGATGACTTGAAAATCTATGTATCTGTAAAGGAAGATATACTTGTAGGTGGGGTAATGTCAAAAAGATTAAGTTGAAGTTTCACATTTCAATTTTTATTTGAAAATATTTTATTCTTTGCATAGATACTGATCCAAGCGTAAGAGGCTTTTAACTTTTACATTTTTTCTGTCTAACAAAAATGATAATACTACTGATGGATTCAGCTAGATCCAAGATTTTCTTTATCAGCCTGTGAGATGGCTTTTTGGTTTCTGAAAACTAATCCAGACTAAAAATATTTATGATGCACATCCTCTTAACCGTAAGCACAGATGTTACTCATGAACAGCCATTCCCAGCTGGAATCATGCCCACAAACACTCTCTAGATGAATCTACAATGACAAAATGAGTGCACAGGTATTTCTAAGAACCACAGAATGGTTTAAGTTGAAAGAGATCTCTGGAGGTCATGTTGTCCAGCTCCCCCGCTTGAGTAGGGCTACATAGAGCTACGTGGCTTTGGAATGTCTCTAAGGGTGGAGACTCCACATCTTTCCTGGTCAGGCTGTGCTGGTGGTTGCTGTCATGTGAAAAGAGGGGTTTTGCCCAAGGCTTTGAGAGGGGACGTTTTCTCTACCCTTAGTAATTTATTTGTCTGTCCATGCCCCCTAGAAACCGAAACCCTTTAATGCCCAACCAGTCTGTTGACTGGTGTTGACGTGTGTGTGGGACCTTCACCCACAGATTCACTAATTGCAGGGTGCCTTCAGTTGCCCTTTTGGGAGGAGCCTGAGCCAACAGAGGAGGGAGACCCCTCAGTGGGCCTTCCCAGTGTGTTATCCATCACTGGCCACTGTCAGCACCTTGCCAGGAATGATTCTAACAGTGTACAGAAAACCCACTCTTTATTAATACAAATTGTGACAAGTTAATCAGGATTTGCAAGTCATTGGTGATAGTGTCTAACTGCAAAAATACATGTAAAAACAATCTACCACTATTACACAGCAAACAAAAGCTCTAATACAAAAGCATTTACTAATACACCTATATAGCAAGCACAAGCTCTAGTCCCAAAGCAGCATTTAATGTGCTTAGAACACGGTTCTTACCCAATAGGCCTCCCTGTGATGGAGGGGAAAAGAGGTTCAGCCTGTTGACTGTCTCAGCAGTGTTGGTGGAGGTCTTCTCCCCAGAGTCCCCACATTTCCAGCTTGCTTTCATTTTATTTCTTTAGGTTTTAGGAGTTTGAGTGACTCTAGTCGTAAGTGCTTAATTGGGAAGTTGTCCTTGACATCTACCTCCTTGAGAAAGGAGGCCACAGTGTCTCCACATTAATTCCCCTTTCTGTCTCCTCCTCCAAAGCAGGTGTTTATCAACATTTGGGTAACCTTTGGAGTCAAGTTGATTGTGTTTAGGGAGCAGCAGCCCACTGGCAGCAGTCGCTTTTTACCCCATAATTCTTTATTTTAGTTTTTAACCCTATCCATCGTTCCACAATTGGTCAGCCTCACACTGAGAAAGTGTTTCCTGATGTTCAGATGGACCCTCCCTCCAGTGTTTCAGCTTGTGCCCATGGATTCTGGTCTTGTCACTGGGCACCACTGAGAAGAGCCTGGTTCCATCCTCTTTGCACACTCCCTCTGGATATTTATATGCATCAGTAAGATCTCTCTGAGCCTTCCCCTCTTTAGGTTGAACAGTCCCAGCTCTCTCAGCCTTTCCTCCTGTGAGATGCTCCAGTCCCTTACTCATCCTTGTGGCCTGTGCCTGGTCTCTTTCGAGCTGTGCCATCTCTCTCTTGTGCTGAGGAGGCCAGAAATTGCAACTGTGTTTGTGCTTGAGAAAACAGCACCTTTCTGCATTCAGTAAGGGTTTGGTTTGGTTTGTGGGTTTTTCAGGTGTTTTTTTTTTTTTTTTTAGTTTGTGGGTTTCACCAATGTGGTTCCTGTATAGTCAATGGAAAAGTTCGTGACTTTTGTTGGGCTGAGAATTTACAGCTGATCATGTGCCTGTGAAGGACATGGTGCCCATTTGTAACCAGATGACACGTTTGACAGCAAAGGGTACAAAACCAAATTCGTCTTCATTAATGCTGGGAGTGGGCAGTCAGAGTTGCCATACAAAGGCTAGATAGATGGGCAGGCATCCCCTGACTTTCAGGAAGCTTGACTAAAAAATTTTTGGTCAAGATGAGGAACAGTGTTGTTCTTAGGCTGCTGTTTGGAGCTTTCTTCTGAAAGACTGATAAGTAACAACTGGTCATGTTTTCGGAATGGTATTCTCCAATGAAGTGCTCCCACTGAAAGCATGTCCTGCTCACTCACTTTGCTGTCCCCTGTAGTGGCCTAGAGAGGAGAATTTGAGGCAAAAAAGGTAAAGGTCATGGGTTGATATAAGACCAATTTACTGGAAACAGCAATGAGATAAGAACAAACAGTAACAACAACATACTAATGACAGAGGGTACGAGACAGAGGTGAAGGATTCACACGGAAACAATATCTGACCTCTCCCTCCAACACCCTATCCTGGTCGGGAGAGACCCCTTTTTGCCCCAGAAGGAATTCTTTCCCCCACCTTGGCAATGCACTGAGGTAACACAGAATAACCTCCGTCTCCAAGCCATGTCCCCTCCTGGCTACTGCAAAATTTAACCCTTTTCCTGGCCAGAACTAGGACACAACTAAATCAAGACAGGAAAGAAAAAAACCCACAAAAATATTCTTATCTAAATCTTGGTGTTATTTTTTAAAACTCATCTGAGACGAGCTGTTTGTTGTTCAGATTTTCACTGCTTGTCACTGATTAGGCTTGCAGCCAGTCCTTTTTTTTTTTATGTACTTACCTTTGTAATTACAAGAAATTTAATTATCTTGGTGTAAATGTTAGACTCTAGAACTCATTCTTTGTGGATTGTGTGTCACAGTTGATGCTTGATATATTTATTCCAGAAAAAAATGTCCTTTTGACATCTATTTCTGTCCAGATTCTATGCCTACATATGTGAATGGAGTATAAAAAGGAGTAATTTTTCTAAGGCTGCCTGAAGCAATAATTTTGAAGTGTGAACTGTTCTTACTTATCTCAGTGCATAAAATCTGAAATCTAATGATGATAATTCTTATAATTGGTTCTGTATTATTTTATAACAAATTGATTTCAACCCAAAGAATACTCAGCATGGAAATGTTTTAATTGTTTTAAAAATTAATTACAAGTAAGTTTGATTTGTTTTCCCAAGATGCAAATTCTGCAGAAAATAGGAAACTTAAGAAAATAAAATATTACTGTCAATTAAATAATGGAATTCTCAATTTGTCTTATCTCTGTATGAGTCACTAAAAAAGCTGTGAGCTTGGATTAAATTTGTCTTTAGGTTTTTTGACTCATCCTGATCACTCATTTGACTTTCATACCCTTTCTTGCCATGTTTTTGACCAGATTTATTGCCAGTCAACTCTTTTTGTTCACGTGTTGACGTGCTGTACTCTTTCTGCTGTAATTGTCCTCTCTGAGCCTAAATGGCCAATGAGTTTTATATAGAAAGCCAGAGCTTTTCGAGCTGGTAGTTTGATAACATGATAATAAATGATGGCTCAGTGTATCTGGTTCTTTTATCATCTTTGCTGCTGCAATTGCACAGGCAGCCATGGGGGATTCCTCCCTTTCACTTATGGAAGTGAGATCAGAAGGAGACCTAATACCTCCATTTATTTCACTGTTCTTGTGTGGGTACTTGCTTGGATGATGTGTGTGGTAGTGCAGGGAGCTGCCTTTTTCCTACAAAAAGTCAGAAAACCTCATGCCTGGGGGGTTTTGTAGCTTTATTTTTCATGACAGCAACTGATGCAGCTTGCCAGTAAAGATGATTAGAAAGCAAGAAGAACAACTTGGCCCTTCTTATCCTTGAGATTGTCATCTCAAGGGCAGTGACTGGCAATGGTTGCAGGATGACCTCAGTTCTGCATTCCTTAGAGCTGAGAAGTGCAGCAGGCCTAAGTCCTGATATCTGCCAGGCACCTCGGGCCAGTCACCTCTCTGATCCCTCAAATTACGAGCGTGGCGGCTTTAATAAAATTCTGTATTTCTTTTTGTATTGGTTTTACCCTGATTTCTTAGCCCTAGATGTGTTTGGGTCATATTTTTCAACTTCTCTGCAATCGTGAGAGCTAGAAAATGTAATTTCTTTGTTTGAAGAAAACAGAAGTTTCATAAGCCACCTTTTAGTTCCACCATCTGAGATGTCATGAAAAATATTTTGGGAGGAATGGGAACTGGATTCATGTTTAAAAGGTGTATTGGCAACATAGCAGGCTCTTCTTTCTTAGTGGAATTTCACAGCTTGGAAAATGGGATTACTCAGGTGTGGACAGTCCTGTGGGGTAGTTACTATAGTTCCAACTGAGCAAAAATCCTAGTTGTTAATCTGTGCTCCACTTGCCAGTTCTCAGTGATGCCATAGCTGCAGAAAGGATGCTGAAGAAATAAATTATGGTATGAGAAGGCTGGAGGGGAGGATAAGGTAGAAGAGGAGGTTATTTGAGGACAAGAATTTAAGAAACAACTAACTAAAGAGCCGGAGAGATGTTTGGTCTGGAGATACAATGAAGTTCATTGGCTGGATGGGAAGAAGGAGTAAAATTTCATGGAAAATCTCACCCAAAAGGCTGTATGTCTATGATTTTAGAAAATTTCTACCAGCAAATAGACCTCCTATCACAGGTGTATTCTAAATCGGGCAGAAATCAAAATTAAATGTCTTGAGCTTGATTTTATGGGGCAATTTGTATAGGATATCTCAAGATGAGCTTTCTTCCTTGAAGGACCTAATTTTGGGAATTAGGGGATTGGTAATTCTAAAGAACAGACCGTTGTAATTGGACATGGGAGAACAACAAGTGGCACTTGAAAATACCTGTCTTACTGTCTGTGTTTGAGTTGAATAACTTACCAGTGAAGTATGGACTGTGAAATGAAGAGTAAAACTCAGACTTCTGAAAAGCAGGAAGATTGTCTTTACCAAAAACCTTGAGTGAAATTCTTTAATTCCTTCAGATACTTGGGAAGAAGGCAACAATACTTTGAGATTACATATTTGGTAAAACAGTATAGAATTTTGAGCTGAAGTGCCTTTTTTTTTTTTTTCCATAACACTGGGCGGAAAAATGTACAAATAGATTACTTTAGATTTGATGTTATGGTGGAACAAATGAATTTAACTAGCTTCTTGCTAGTTTTGTAATTTCTAGAGATTACCAGTGTTGTTGATGGACAATTGTGATCCTTGCCATTGCACATGCTTTCACCAATGTAATTTTTTTAAAACACTGTTTATTTTCAGAATGGAGTTTTAGTAAAAGTAACAGAGACTTGTCCACCTTTGAACTGCTCAGAAAATGATCACGTTCTTCCAGAGAACCAGTGCTGCAGTGTTTGTAGAGGTAAGCCAAAAACTCTGCATGCTTGGAGGGAATGTAAATTGTTGATTTAACAGGGGAATCCACGGGAAGGAACAGGTTC